>VOPJ01008841.1:0-65994 GCA_014673585.1 Semibalanus balanoides | reverse complement strand
TGCGTCTGTCGGGAGCCTCACCACACACCCTTCAACTTACTGCAGGCGGCCGCAAATGTAGTGTTAAGCTTCAACTCGCCACAGAAACTGCGCTGAAGACTGGCAGCCTCTGAAACGGCACTTTGGTGGGAAATCCACAAGAGGGCCCTTGGGTGTAGCAACGCATCTCTTTGTTGAAGAGTACCTACCCTTTAACACCAATGTTCCAGATTGGTATATGGTCACCAATGGTCAGAGTCTCTATACCAGTAACTCAGCGTATATTTATATAATAAATATTTATTATATATATATATATATATATATATATATATATAAAACATCCTTCACCAATGTTTTGTCCGCTCCTCCTACGCTGAGTGGGTCTAATGGACAGTGAGTAGTGCAGCGGGTGGTCGAAAGATTAAGGCCATGTTTTGGTGCGGTGAAGCGGAGAAACTAGCGTCGCGTCCGGTAGCACGATAGATATTGGGGTGCAAAGCGAAAACGTGGCTCCGTGCAAATAAAACGCTTTGTAACGATTAGCTTAAAGACTGGTAAGGATTGATGCAAACTTATCGCTTCTTACCTTTGGAATTTAACTAGCGTCTAGCCTAGGATAACTTAGGTAGTGCACTTAAAATAAGTACGTCTTCCTTGCATTTTACAAGGTGCAAGGACACCGATCGTGACACCAATCCAAATCACCGTCACATGTTCTACCTCACGCATAAGTATCTACTTCCCGGTCCCAAACCTGTCTTGAGCGCCCCAATCACCAAATAAATACGAGTCTACATTCCTGGTAGTGACCTTGGTAGATCAGTTATGTCTTCCTCGGTCCCCTTCCCGTCCCCATACTCGTGCCGCCGGTCCCCATCGTTTCCTGGCGTCATCTGTCTGGGAAATCCCAGGTAGTGCGTTGTTCACAGGTCCGCTGTGGGCTCGGTCAGCGCCGTTAAAACGTGGCGTCGCGGCCGCGGCTGCTCAGTCGAGCGCCCTTCGCAGCCGTTGCTCACCAACACATCCCGCCGCTCCAGCCCGCCAGCATGGGTGAGTGACCGCCGCTCCGCGAGGCTCCAGCCCGCCTCCGGACGATCTGAGCAGCAACAGGTGGTGGTGATGGTAGTGGTGATGGTGATACAATGGTGCAGCGATGGGATGGCGGCTCCGGCATCCGGAACCAATGGTGTTTGCTGCGGTGAGGTGGTTTTCTCGCAGTTATACCGTTGTACGAGTAGGAAGGATTCAAAGAAGTGCATGGGTAGAGATGGTGATATATTTGCGACTGTTGTAGTGGTTCGTTAGGTAGTGGTTCGTAAGCACTTTCCCTCGAACTTTGTTTTAACAGATAATAATTATTGTTTTTGTAAAGGCTTATGCTTTCATGTACAGCGACTGAAGCTTTCAGTTCTGAGATAGTTTCCTGAAAACCAAAAGTTGTGTTACAAATAGTAAACTTGTTATTAGTTGCCGAATCGATTTTTACATCGTTGTCTTATTAAGAAGTCAATACAAGACACATTTGGAAGAAATCTTCATTTCTACTTTTGCATTTGCATTCCAGTCCAGTGATTTTACAGTAAGAATCCTTATGATGCCCATCAACTGAAAAACTATGCCTATGCTTTTGTATTTCTAGTCAACCCAAAGGGTAAACCAATAAATTAATTATAGAAGCATGTACAACGATGAACCTATGCTTCGAATATTGTGTCCATCACATACGTTTATCTGCATTCAGAATCAGAAGCTTGTCGAGCAAAACTTATCTTAGCGTATGGAGGTAAAATTGGGAGCGAGTGTTTGGCATTCGAACAAGAGCAAATGGAGGAACATTTTGATGCGATTATAACTTATAGCGGTAGAGCAAATTTGCTAGATATGTAGACATGGAAGATGTGAATTTTTACTGCATCATCAGCTGTTCCCTTCTGACTTCTCCAAATCAATCCGTTCTACTGCATGTATGTCACAAATCTGTCGTCTCCTGTGCTATGCAGGATAACAAATTGTCATGCGCTAAAACTACTTTAAGCCTGCGATTATATCAGAATAACTATTCAAGCAGCCGTCTGACGAGACTATATTGATGCCAGACTATCTTAATGCCAGTCTTGTTGGCTGAAGGTCAGTCTAACCTTGGTGGGAGCCACCTGGCGTTCATTCTGCAATATACCGGCTATAAAGATCAAACATAAACAATCGTTCCTCAAATTGAACATGCTTCTCACAAGGAGCTGCTGGAGGCTCACTTACTTCGCGATTTTACAGTAAGAATCCCTGATCAGTTAGTATGTATGTATGTATGTATGTATGTATGTATGTATGTATGTATGTATGTATGTGCCTGTCCGGCCTACACACGACCTGAAGCTCCGGCTGCAGCTGTGACGTCATCTCGAGCTATTTAGGACAGTCATGCGTGGAAAACCCACCCTGCCTGCGACCGCGTCTAGGTCACACTAACGGATTCGTTTTTAGCTGCCGGCTGGCTCTGGGCCAGCTTCGCGACTTCAGCTCTGCGTCGCGATGATTAATAGCGAGTCGGCGTCCCGCTAGTCAGGCTCGATCGGCAAAGAGCCAGCCTGGCGTCGGCCACACCGCTACCCCCATACTTCGCAACTCCCGAAATGCACTGCAGTCTCAGTGGAAGCCGACTTGTTTGGATGGGTGGCTCCCAGCTGAATATCAGCGGAAGCCAACATGTTTTGCTCGGTGGCTCCCAGTTGAATCTCATTTGAAGCCAGCGCGGTTTGCTCGGCGGCATTTGATGAGGCCGTCTCTGTAACATAGACAGATGGCACGCCTGTTTCATGCGCCCGGGGCGTGGTTCGAGCGGTCCCATATCTGGTTTGCGTGGCCCGGGGCGTGGTGGGGCTGGGAGAGTGGGGACTGCCCGACGGATTGCCACAAGGTCACCTTTTCAGACGCTGCCTGGCATCCCAACCTGCGGTGGTGGCGGCGGCAGCAGCCGGGGGCCGACCTGGGAAGACCGGGGAGGCAGTGACGAGTGGGTCTAAACCCGGGCAGGGTAGGGCCGGGGAGGCAGTGACGAGTGGGTCTAAACCCGGGCAGGGTATAAAGGCCGGCCGGCGCCGGACGCGCATCTCATGGCCAAGGTGAAAAGGTCGGACAGACATCAAGTTCACGGCCGAACACGCTGGTGATGCGGGCAGCAGACGCTCTGGAATTATAGACTGCTGTTTAACTCAGAAGTGGTGCAGAGAGCGATAACCGTCTTACCGTCTTCCACGTCTCCCTTTATATCCCGTCTTACCGTTCAGTCGCTTTTATCAGCCGGTAGAGCCAATATGCATATTTAAATGGTGAAAAAATGAAATGAAGGGTCTTCGATTTTGATCTATATCTTGATCAGCATGGGTGCCTGACAATTTAATTATATAATAATTGATAATATAATAATTATGATAGCAAAAAAACATTCACCAACAAAATAAGTCGATTGGTTCAAATTTGCATTAAAGTGTTTCTCATATCTCATTTGGATACTTCGCTATAAAATGTATCACACATTTTTAATTTGCTTTTTTCCTGCGTAATATGCCACCATATAATGCATGCGTCATCGACAAGAACGTGTGAAAACCATGATATTCCCTGTTGTTGGATTCCCTGTCCAACAAATGTTATGCTTCCAAGTTACACTTGCATTTTTCCCACTTCTGCCTCCCTGCCGTACTGACGACGGTGTCTGCAGTTTCAGCTCGGACCCTCTTCGTCCTGGTCCTAGTGGCTATGCTGGTGGTGAGTGAAGCGGCCCCGCAAAGACGATTCGGCAACCGACGAGGCAACCGCCGACGCGGCAACAACAACCGGCGCCGCTTCCAAGGCAACCGGCCCAACATCTTCAACGGCTTCCGTCCCAACGGCAACAACAACAACAACGGCTTCAACAACGGCTTCAACAACGGCGGATCCAACAACGGCGGCTCCAACACGCAGGCCAACGCCAACGTCATACAGGGCCAGCAGGGTAACAACGGCATCACCCAGGTGAACGCCAACGTCGTCAACCAGAACCAGAACAACCCGAACGGCATCTCTTTGTCGGGAGGCGTGGCGCTGGCCAGCAATCTGCAGGTCAACAGCCCCTTCGGCAACATCAACCTGTCCAACGCGCAGGCGCAGACCGTCAACCAGGGGCAGAACCTCGGCGGCTTCTTCAACAACCGCCGACGGGGTTGAAGCTGTCACCGGCTAAGGCCGTGTTCACGCTGTTTGTTGATGATGTGGACTGAGAGCGGAACTGGAGTGCACTCCGTAGGCATTACGAGAGGACAGCCGACGCGGTTAAATCTGTACGTAGTTGAAAGTACAAAATAGCTGCCGCACGTTCAGCCCGCTGAATGAGTGTGTCGCTGCCCGCCTCTGCGTCTGCGTTCTCATCATCTCATCTGCTGTGTTGGGATGTGCTCCGGCATTTGTTTTTCATCTATTTAACAATTAAATGTTGCAAAATTATATCCTGTATGCTGTTATTCAAGTTGTCCACCAATGTGACAAGTGTTGCTGCATATGATCATAATAAATATATATACGCCTACTGTGCTACCTTTTTGTTTGTTTTTTACCTTTTCTGTCTACTTTTTTCGAAACTTTCTTTTGTGCAGATTGTATTTGTATTTACTTCTTAGAACATCCACACTACTAGTGGCTATCATCGTTCAGCGTCAAATATACACACAGCATAGCGAATGGTGAGGATCACAAAATGGGGCTACACACACAAACTTGCAAACAGTAAAACGCAGGCACGACCAGTGGCGTATTTAGAAATCCGCCAAGGGGGTCCAAGCCCTCAGGGGGCGCCAAACCCACACATGAGGGCGCCTTCAGCGAAAGATGTTGTTGAGCTGTGGGGGGGGGTAGGCTCCGATAAATTTCCGATGGCGCCCTCCATGCCACCACATACCTCCAATGGCGCCCTGGAATGCATTTCTTAAGGTGCCATGCTCCACATTACTCCCAAAGTACCCTTCGATACAAGTTTAAAAAACTCGCTCTCGCCACACGCCCTCAAGATTGCACTCTCCGATGCACTCTAAAAGGCGTCCTCCCAATATCTCCTTGAAGGCTGCCCTAACGATACTCTCCCGTTGGCGCCCTAACCAAATAATCTCAAGAAACACCTCTTGTGAGACAGAGGCGCCCTCGCTCACATTCAGCGAATGACGCCTTTGGGGTTTAGAGGAGGGTGCCTCGGCCTGAGATATGTATCTGAGGAAGCTTTGGGACCTATGTGAGTGCGCCTTCAGAAGTGAATCGTAATCGTGGGGTCGCCTTTGAGGTTGTGGGACGCCGTAATTCAGAGGTGTTCGAGTTGCGCCTTCATACGCCTTGTTTCGTATATGTATGAGGACACTCCGAAAGTGGTATTCAAGGACTCCCTGAAGGTATAGGGAGGGCACCAATGGAGACGTATCGGAAGGCGCCTTTGATACATGTGAAAAAAGCGTTTTTAGAGGTGTATTGGAGGTCGCCTTTGGAGCTATGTGGGAGGACGCATTAAAAGGTGTATCGGAGGGCGCTTTTGGAAGTATTTGGGAGGGCGCTTTGAAAGTAAGTGGGAGCGCGCCTACATTCAGTGGAACGCGCTTCATATCCAGCCTGAGTGCGCCTCACATTCAGCGAGGGCGCTTTCGGCGCCCTTCGCGTGAATGTAAAGCGCATTTCATGAACTGAAGGCGCCTTTCGGCGTCTTCAGTTCAGCGAGGGCGCTTCGTCCATGAGGGCGCCTTCGGCGCCCAGGGGGAGGCCCATGGTGGCGGTGACCCCCTCCTAAATACGCCTGGGCACGGACAACTAGGCGTTCATATATGCTCAGGCATTCGCACTAGAGGTGCCACTTTTAGGCTTGTGGCTACCCGACCTGACCCGCAAACCCCTTTTAACTATACCCAACACTACCCACATGAGCATATAGGCTGCCCGTTATACCCGTTATATGCCCGTTGTAGCTACCCGTAAGTACCCACAAAGCAAATTTGCCATCGTAATGTCTGCCATTTAATAACTCATTTCTCCATTCTGAAATGTTTTGCGTTGATCTTTTCTCACTAACTGAGATGCCTTTATTTGTTCAAGCTTCCCAATTCCCGTCAAAAGCACCTATTTTCGCATTTATAGAACTCTGCTACCCGCCAACTACCCACTTCATTCAAATGATTCCCTTGTGCTACCCGCTTACCTACCCACGTGGGGTAGTAACTACCCAGATCTCGTGGTAAGTGGGTAGGAAAGTGGCACCTCTAATTCGCACGCCGTCACAGTACCGTCAGTTTTTTCAAGTCACCAGAGTCGCTTCAGCAGATGTCCGCCTTAGGCTAACCTCCAAAACACGAATGGACCTCTGGCGAATGTCGGGTGGCAACGAGTTGACATCGCGGGCAGCGCACGCAGAAACAACGCTTCCCACCCTCTGTCGCGCTGATCGGGGCAACATTTTTAACAAATCATCCTGCCTAGTATGACGCTCACGGCAGTGATGAGTTTGGTGCACACAGCAAAAATGACCAAAATGACCATAAATTTCTCCTAAATGACAATATCATTAAGTGACCCCTTAAAAGCATTAGATGTGGTGGTATCCAGCTTTAAAAAATAGCTAGGGTTCAGGCTCGCCAGATCGGACGACCTTGTGCAGTAAGCAGGCGTATGGTATGCCATTGGGATAAAATAGCATGTGCGCAACACTTTTAGAAAATGAAGTAAAATGCATTAAGTGATGTCGTCATTGGTAGCTCTGGGATATAGCAGACAACTTATAGGCTAATTTTTCATTCAATTTTTCTCCTAAATTACCAAATATCATTAAGTGACCCTTAAAAGCATTAGAATGTGTGGTATCCAGCATTTAAAATGTAGTATTTTACACGACGAAACAGATAAAAAATACCCCGAAAATTAGACGGCTAACTGAAGATAAAATAAAATATCGATTGCTGTTATCAAGATATTTGATTGCATGTATTGATCCACCACTGTCTTATGTGACGGATGTTTCTAACAGGTATAAGACATTGAGTATATTTGTATCAATGCTTCACACCTTTTGATCTAACTGAAATGAGCTTAAGACAATAAATATCTAAAAGTTTTCGGTAGCATTGACTTGTGATCAAGGTCATTTATTTACACAGGTACTATATTATTGTTCATTTTGTATCGGAAAAACTAAGCGTTTTTTGTTTATTGCAACAGACCAATATTCGGTACATCCTGCTGTATGTACAGTCGGTCTATTATGTATCTTCCCTCTTTGGTTTCTAAAACTCATCTAATTTCACTTCTGTGTACATGAAGGACTGATACAAGAGACCATGTGGTACCTTTCTAGGTAGGTACCACATGTTCCCTAAAATCAGTCCTTCATGTACACAGAAATGAAATTAGACGAGTTTTAGAACCGAAAAAGGGGAAGATACATAATAGACCGACTGTATGTACCTTCCACAATCCGTCAATCTACGTGGTCAAATGCAAAGAACGCTCTTTGCATGTTGACGCTGTGGAAGGCACAGCAAAATGTGCCGAATTATTGATCTTTTATAATGAAAAACACTCTGTGGTTTTCCAATTAAAGAAAACGAGCAATAAGCGTTTTCTTTAAAAGAAGCACAAATTTATGCTTGTAATTTAAAATGTGAAGATTCTTTAAAAGAGTTAAGTTATTGCACAGCTGAAAAAGAGTGTGCAAACGTTTTGTATGACACTAAAAAGCTAGGCTTAGCAGAGCAGTGGATTGGGGTCAAATCATTTATACCAGTGTGTTCATATAATCCTATAGGATTAGTGGCACCTCCAAAGCATTTATAAAAAGCTAATTAAATTAAAAGTGGGAACTAACAATCATGTATGCTCTTGGTCAAACCTGCCCAACAGCATTGTATCTGCAAAGCATTTTTTGTATTTTTGACTCCAAAATGTTGGTCCCAGCTGTGCTCAGCACTAAATTCAAGATAACTGCTCTCATCCTGTTTGGGCTGTCAAATTGGCGCAACTGCTACGTGTCCAAGTAGCGCGCTCAAAGTCGAAGCGTACGAATTCTCTAAAACTTGACCTTGAAAAGTCTATCTGTGTTATAAAGAAACGTCACTTAACTTGTACGGCCCAAAACCAAGCTATTCTTGCTGTAATATTATACAAAAGCTAGGTTGCTGACAATATAATTAACTGAACACGCATTTTAATTTTAAGATTCACTGACGGAATGGTGATGTTGAGTTAACGATATTCAAAAGAAAATTATAGTCCGCAAAAAGTGATTCAAAATATTTAGTGAGAAGGCGACTCCAGTTTTACGAATGCTTGCCATCATTGAAGGTGCAAATGTGTTTTTCTTATTAATGATGAGAGTTTCGGGAACCAGACTTTGCAGGTGAAATCGACACGCTTAATCTACCGATAAACACCAAAAACTATGTATTGTTCCGCGAGATGGTACTATCCCTTTAATAGTGCATAGATTACTAGACAGCTGACCAGGGTAAGAGCAGAGCTGCTCTTACCCCTAAATATAAAAAATGAGAGTGTGTGTGAGTCACAGAGCTCTCTGTGGCACACACACTCACAATGGCCGCGCGTTAACACGTGACCTTGAACTGATCCGGAAACTATTTCATTCATTCATATATATTCGTACGCACATGCCCAGAAAACATGGCTTTTTTCAGGACAAGTGTCAAAGAACATACAGACACATATCACATTGCGAAGTCTTAAAAGTATACAGTAAAAACCATACACAAATAGTCGACATAATCCATCAAAAAAAAAAAAAAAAATCGCCTCGCCAAAGTCACTTCCGGTGTCAATCTCGGCTGACTGAGCCAGCCACTCTTCGCCCTTTTGCCGAACATACTGTCGCGGTGCAAGCCGCCCCTCACTCTACAGGGGCGCGATTCCACTGAGCGGGACGGAAAAGGAATGATTCCGCGCACTGATCACTTTTCACGCCGGGAAGCTGCAGATGCCAGCCAGAGAGGCGCTGGTCTCCCTTACGCGGCTACATCAGCGCGGTGGGCACTATTCCCAACGGTTTTAGGCCGTTGGGAGCCTGGGGATGATTTAATAAATAATGCCCTGCGAAACGTCACCTCGGCGATGAGACGGTCAAGTGATGGCCACTTCAGGTCCGCGATCAACGGCGAAACATGGCAGACTCTACAACCCCTCAACCACCTGCGCACAGTGGTTAATTACTTTTTGTAACACGATGGCGCTGGGTGTGTTGCATCGCCCAACCGTGGAACAATAGGAGAGGTGCGGGAAAATCAGCATTTCCACAATCACTTTTTTTCACTGCTCCGGTAATTATGAGTCATTTTTGAGAGACACCAAGTGGTTGCGTAACAAACGCCTGACCACGCTTGACACGTGTTTTTCGAACGTGAGTCCTCTCGTCTACTACCATCGCCAAGCACGCTTCACCGTTGGAGACGGTCTGGATAGTGGACGCATCACGCAAAATGACAGAAAAAATCAGCTGAGAGCCTTTTCCTGCTAGAGCTTGATCAGTGTGAGATCTGTTTTGTTTGGATTTAGTTTTAACAGTTTTCATTAAACCAATGTGGCGCAGCGGCTACGGTGGCGTTCGACACTAGCTTGGAGCTCCGGTAAAGCTTTGGGCTTACTCTGGTGCAAGAACTGCACATCATCAGCGTACATAACAATTTTTGAATCATCCATGTAAGATACTAAATCATTTGTGAACAGTAAAAATAAAACTGGTCCTAAAAGTGATCCCTGAATTACCCCATGCGTAATTGGAAGTGTGGCTCCACTACCACCCCTCACAGACTGTCTGCGACCACTCAGCCAGTTCTCGAACAGTGGAATCAATCCCGTACCTAACCGAGCTTCTCCAGGAGCCGGAGATGGCTGGACGCTGTCGAAGCCTTGGATGTATCAGTCGTAGTAAGCAGCCATGAGTCCGCAGTCCATACCATCCATGAGAATATAACCAACAGCATGCCGCATCCGCCGACTCCGGTGGAGCGGCCGGCCGTGAATCCGTGCTGTTTCGTCACAAAGAAATGTCATGAAGCAAGGTATGACATCAAGCTGGAGCACACGAACACTCTCCACCCAGTTTTGGCAATGTAGGCAAAATGGGACACCGGTTATAGTTATTGGATTCCTCGTGCTACTGACTTATGTAGGGGGACAACAGTCGCAATCTCAGCAACCGGCGGCAAGGCCCGACAGCGATGTGAGGAAATTCACTACATTGAGTAAGTGCGGTCCCGTCACCTCAAAAGTCATGCGCAGCACGCCAATGGTAATCCCATCATCTCCGCACGCCCTGGACGTCGACATTCTCTGTAGCGCCTCAGACAGTTCTGGCAGCGTCGCCGGCCGCACCCTAAACGCGTCGCTCACCACGCGGGTCGGGCGTGGGGGCAAACGGTCCGCCCCACTCCGAGCCGCCTCCAAGGCGGTCGCCACCCGCGGCCCCACCGTAGCGAAGTGTGCATTCAGTTTGTCCGCCCACTGGCTGCCACGCTCACTCGGGACGGCCTGGCGAACCCCACCCTTCGGGCTGATATTAAAAAACCGCCTAATGTCTTTCATGTCGTCCTCCTCGCGTATCGGTAAGATGACAGGAAGAAAGAAGATCTCGCCTCACACTGCGCCCTTTTAACTGTGTTACGGCACGCTGTATAATGTTCACGGCTCGCTGGAGATGGGTCGTCAATTCGCGCACGGCGGGCCAGGTCCCGTTCTCGCATGAGGGCGCGTAGGTCATCATTGTCATTCAGCCACGGGCAAGGCTGATGGCGGGGTCTCACTTTGATCACAGGCATGTGTCTATCGATGACTGGTGTCCACACCGCCAGCCACACTATCCACTTCTCCTCTGAGCTCGCCGCGCTGTATACAGCCTCCCAGTCGGCAAGCAGAAGCTCGAGACGTAACTGGTCCGGCACCAGACCCCATGTAGAGCGGATGGTGATCTCAGCTGGCTGGCGGCGCTCTCTGCTCAGTGGTGTCTCGGCCACCACCAGGTCGTGGTCGCTGCAGCTGCTGGGGATGACTCGGGCTGTGGTGACGTCATCTGTTGACCGGACCAACACATGGTCGATCAACGATCCCGACTCAGGGCGGGTGGGACAGGTGATCAGCTGTTTCATGTTGAGATGTTGTAGTGTTTGGTTATAACGTTGAACTTCGGGCTTCGTGGGCTGCAGCAGGTCAAAGTTAAGGTCGCCCAGCAGGTACACCTGTTTTCCAATTCCATTCACGTGAGCCAACTGGTCCTGTATCTCGTCCAGGATAGCCGATACGGGAGCGCTGGGGGGCCTGTACATGACCCCGATCACAAAAGTAGTGACGCTTCTCACGCTCAGCCATAGCGACTCGAGAGCCGTGCCAGCACTCGGCACGACTAACGTCTCCACTAGCAGCGTTTCCCGGTGCACAATGCAGACGCCACCTCCCCTCCCGCCACGCCCTCGGCCGGGTCGGGTCGCGTCGGACCAACCATGTACCCGGGAAACACGAGAAAACTGTCATCGATGTTTGGTTGGAGCCAGGTTTCACTCAGGCAGAGAATGTCCAGTTTCTGTGAGTCCAGTGTGACGTTCACGTCATCGATAGATGGCATGAGTGACCTCACGTTGAGGTGCCCGATCCGTATCGGGCGTTCTCCACCGCGGCCAGAGGCACCATCGCCCGGCGCAGGGGCGGGCTCAGGCTGTCGCCTCTGGCGCAGCCGCTCGGGGCAGACCAGCACCCGCGGCGCCACCGGACCGGCCGGCGCAGAAAGACGACAGGCGTCCTCTCCGCGCGATGTCGGCGCAGCTTTGGCGACGGCGGCCCGCTCGGCATCCGCGGTGTGTCTTTCTCTTCCGTCCCGCGGCGGCGCCCCTCGCTCCGCCGGCCGCCCCCAAACGCCATGACCTGAAGATCGGGTCTGGTACACAGGCCGGCCGCAGCGCGGGTTTGACAGGCTCCGGATCAGCGGGTCCCCGTCAACTGGTCACCTAGTTGTCCGGTTTAAGTAGATGAGGGCCGGCCGCCTGTGTTTGGCTCAGGCCTCCGTAGCTTCTCCAAGAACCGGTAAGAAACGGAGGCACGCCGAGCGGTGCCCGTCCTATGGAACGGCTCCTCAGGGACACATTAGCGCAAACAGGTCCACACGAATTCAGCCACACTGATTCTTAATAAGGTATTGTTGAAACAGGAGGGCATTGCGAACGGAAGTTCGTCATCAAGCCAGTTCGTAATAGGGTATTTATTTTGTGTTGATTACGAGCGAGCGCGAAGCGCGGAGTGAGTCCTCATTGAATACCGGATTTTTCTCACATATAAGCGGCCGACCCGGCCAGACCGCGACGCTGCACAGTGGGCGTTCCGGCCGGTCTAGCCTCGCGAAACTCCAAATGATAAATTACAGAGTTTGGTAACCAAATTTATATCAATCGACTGGAAAATGTCCATGGATCACGAATATGACATTGATTTGATCGTTCTATGCTTTTTTCGTAGAGAAAAAGGACGTCAAACACAAGAGTTTACGTCACCTTTAAAAAATGATTATTCACAGGCGATTTAAATGTTCTGGAAAATGTGATGATAAGTCAAAATGTATGCATTTTCCGCACCAAATACGTTTTAGTGCGATGTACTGATGTATTGTCATGCATTTGGCAGTTAGATCAAGAAGATTGAGCAAATCAATAGGCCAAATAAATATTAAATATATCGCCTTATTTCTGTTGATGCCTAAAATTAGCCTTATAAAATTCGATAGAGCCGATAAAAAAGTATCTTCAGGTAGCGCGTTCAAAAACAAGCACCCATATGTGCACTGGATTCGTATTTAAAAGGTCAAAACTATAAAAAGTTTGCGCGAAAACCTGCTCGTTTTAGGACAATGTAACAACTTGCAAGAAGTTTTGCTATTTTCTGAGCGCCCTGGGATATAGGAACTAAGCGCATTGTATATGAGTTAAGTCCGCTTTTGAAGCTTTATCCCGATGGCATAACAACACCATAAACTACAGCGAGCTCATTAAGTAAAGGAGACAAAAATGATATTTTGGGACCCAGGTCTGGAAAAAACCGGTCCCAAAAGCTGAAAACTGCTCCCAGTATACCCGGTTGCAAGGACAAATTTGAACCTGCGGACCTCAAAGTTTCTACAAGCAGATACCATACTTATCTTCCAAGTTCTTTTAACATCTGATATAATCACTATTTTCATGATGTGGAACAATGCCTAACCCTTATGCAAAGCAGTAATAAATTATTAATATACTTTTTTACAAATGTGTGCAAATGTATGAATGATCTTTTTTATCTCTATTTCGTGCGGGGAAGATTCTGACTCCCATTTTGTATCTCTTCTGTTGCTCCTAAAACTACTGAGGTCTAGCGTCTTCAAATTTGGCTTAATTTTCCCATCATTAACTTTCCACGTGTTGTGGTCGAAATTTAAAGGGACAATTTGACTCTGCAGAGGCGGTATGCCAGGTTCCTGTTTCTTAGAAGGATGTTACAAATGCGGTTGTTCCTTTCGTAGTTCTGTACTTCCTTCGTAGTTGTGCAGTGAAATTAAATGCATCAGAAGCATTCACTGAATATACATCATACATACTGGAACTGTACAATGTTTGTCTGAGGCGCACTCAGGTACACAAAATGGGAGGCGATACCAACACCATCCCTAAAAATAGTTACACCTTCAAATTAGCAGGATGATAAAAAACGTTGCGTGCATGGTACCCCTCGTTGTTTACCTGGTACCTGGATTCGCCTATGCGCAATATGTTACCTTAAGATAATTACAACAAATAATGTCCACATGTGACGTTCTTATCGTCGCAAACAATCCCGAAAAGCACATATTGTTATCAGAAAATCCACCCTTCATTTTACATCCACTGAATACGCCTATGATTTTGTATTTTGATTTGAATTACCTGTCTTTTGTATTTTTGAAGCCATACATTTCAAGTTTTTTTACTTTACAATCAGTCGAGCCACATCGGCCGCAATATAAACCTTTATAAATACACACTTTTTTCTTGACCCCTTGACCCCCAATTTGGGACAAAATATGTTGGGTTAAAAAATATTTGTTCGTGACAAATAAAATGGGTTTAACCCATCGAAATCGAAACCGAGTGGTTCTCGAGATCTTCATGGGAAGGGAAAGGAATCTGCCTCCGACGTTAACGTATTTGTCAGCCCGCACGAATTAGGGTTACCACGACAAACAACATACACACAAGCATACATAACAACAACAACAATATACACGACAAACACATGCACAACAAGCATACCTTAAACATCAGACAACAACAATAATAACATGTTGAACAAGCCAGCAAAGCCAGTCAGAAAACAGGCCGAAAGTTTTGAATACGGCCTAAAACGTTTCAGATACCTCGGAAAGCATCATGATTGCACGCAAATAAATACCTTATACAGTGTTTTGCAGTGCTGTTACAGTGTTAAAATTCAAATTAAATTGTCCCGAATTGGCTTAAATATGATCATGAGCAATACAACACTTTAAATATTACGTTAATGCATAGCTCACATTTAATCATATGAATTCGAAAACCAAAATGTACCTAATGTTCTTATTGCAAGCAAATCCCCGCGTCAACAACACCCTGCAACATGTGTTTGCTGTTTACGTAGTATTCCTTGATCAAATGCCCTTTCTAATGAACGCTTTACTGGTTGATGCATGTTGTAAGATAAAAAAGTTATGAGGGTTTATAGGTTTCGCGAGGCTAAATCCTCTTTTCCGCCCATTGTGCGCTGGTCAGAAGCTTATATCTTTTTAATCCCGCATCCGATTGACAAGCGGTTTTCGCCATCTGATAGCCCCATGCCATGACATTACTGATTATTTACATGTTTGATCAATGTGGTGCCATGGCGCGTGACACGTGCCGCGTCAGGGGTGTCAGAAAGTATTATCTGCTAGTATAGCTGAGGAAACGGCCTGGACCTATAAACGCTAAAATTGGTTGTGAGGCTGGAGACCCACACCATGGCAATGTTGCACAGGTCAAACTCTGGGTCACACTGCACGTGCGCACGTGCACCCATGTTCCGTCCAAAAAAATACCTGCAAAACATCGTTGCAATACCGGACCTATATCTCGGCAACCAAAAGTCGCAAAGACAGGGTTCAAACAAGATGCGTAGGAGAAACGAATCCGCCAAACGGGTTTACACATGTGTCGATCAGCGGCGCGTGGTACGTGCAAAGTTACTGGCTATACAAGCGCAAATTCATAGTTTTATGACGCCTTCACAATTTAATTCAATGCTCAGCACCTATGGGACGTGAAGCGATGAAACAAACACCAATCTGTTGACCAATGTACCGTCTCTAAAATGCATGGCAAAAATTGAGGTTTAATGCAGTTTATTTCGCTGTTAAAAATCTGCCTGTAATATTTTTATGACGATTCTATAGCATTTATTTCCATTACACCGCGTAGCTTCAAAGCCAAAGGGTGCTAGACGATACAAATGATGCAGCTGTAAAGCGCAATCAAACCATCTAATACCCACCCAAAATGCATTTTTGCCTACAAACATGAAGCTTATAATTGCAAATTTAAAATAACGCTGCAAGCCCTATTTAGTTCAAGGTATCGATTTAGTTCGTATCTATTTGCGACGGCAAAACAACACATAGCGAAAATAATTCAAAAGCATGGCTTTGCACAAACGAACCTCCGTTGGACGGGTGATAAATTGACGCGGATTTATTCGGACTCGCTCGCCCTTCGCCGTTTAAGGCGTCTTACTGGTTGTACATCATGGGATTATTCACTGTAACGGACCGAGGTCCGGAGGCTATTCCTGATCCCGAGTCAAGAGCATGGAATAAATACCAGTAAGACTTTTGGTTGCCGAGATATAGGTCCGGTATTGCAACGATGTTTTGTAAGTATTTTTTGAGACGGAACAGGGGTGCACGTGCCGCACGTGCAGATGTGACCAGAGTTTACCTGTGCAACATTGCAGTGTGTCGGTCTCCGGCCTCAACAAAATTTTAGCTTAATAGGTCCAGCCCGTTCCAGCTACAGGCAGTGATAATACTTTCTGGACACCCCTGACCGCGGCACGTGTCACGCGCCGTGCTGGACCAATCTCATAGAAAAAACATGTTCAATAATAAATAATGGTCATTGCATGGGCTATCAGATGCAAGACCGCTTGTTCAATCGGATTGCGGGGTTCAAAAAAGAATATAAGCTTCTGACCCAGCGTCGCGGTTCTGTCCGGCCGGGTCGGCCGCTTATATGTTGAGAAAAATCCGAATAAGTTCAATGAGACTCGCTCCGCCTTCGCGGTCGCCTCGTTAATGAGGACTCGCTCCGCGCTTCGCGCTCGCTCGTAAAAACAGTCGATAAAATAACATTTACACGCACAGATTTACACTCAGGTACATCGGAAGTTCGTCAAAAAGGCAATTCGTAAAAGGGTATTGTGAACGAGAAAGTATTGCGAACGGAAATTCGTCACAAAGGCAGTTCGTGAAAGGGTATTGTGAACGAGAAGTATTGCAAACGGAAATTCGTCAAAAAGGAAGTTCGTTATAGGATATGGTTAACGGGAGTGCATTTGAAACGAAAATTCGTCATAAAGGCAATACGTAATAGGGTGTTTTCACTGACGTCACGATACCTCGTTCGGCCGCAATCTTTGGGGACAACCTGAGTGCTAGTGTGCTAGTTCAGTGTGTGTGCTGTGTTGTTAGACGGGTTTTTCACGTGATTTTAGATTCATCGACACCGACAAACTCTATCCCACTTCACTTCACCATATACTCAAGGCTCTTTTCGGCGTGCATATGTTTTTATGGTCATTAAATTCCGTTGAAGGGCTCTTCAAAAACGAGCTTATGCTCCGAAACTATGAGACCGATCAGGGTAAGTCCTTCACCATTTGATCTGGCGTGGTCCAACAGAGTGTCGATCTGAGTTTTATTCAATTTGGTTTTGTTTAAGTGGACAAAATTAGACCAAAGCCACAAAAAAACAGTTTTGTATATACTGGATGGCTGTGATGAGCATTGTGTATAGAAAAAAATGGAGAAAATAGCCTTTGCTCATGTTATGATGATGAAAATATGACGAAGAAAATATTAAATCAACAGTTTTGGATGGTTTTTTCAAATTTAGTCCACTTGAATTGGACCAAAGCGGATAAAACTCAGCACGACACCCTGTTGGACCACGCCAGATCGAATGGTGAAGAAATTACACGGATCGGCTCCATAGTTTTGGAGCATGGGCTCGTCTTTGCACGCAACTCAATGTCCAGAAGATATATGCTTTCGTCGGTTGTCCCCAAAGATGGCTGCCGCACGCAGGGCCAGAGCACAGCCAGGTCTGGCTGTGACGTCACGTGAAAACACATTAAAGAATATTGTGAACGGGAGGCCATTGCGAACGGAAATTCGTCACAGGGCAGTGCGTAATAAGGTATTGTTAACGGGAGGGCTTTGCGAATGGAATTGCGTTATAAAGGCAGTTCGTAATAGGGTGTTGTAAACGGGAGGGCATTGCAAACGGAAATTCGTCATAAAGGCAGTTCGTAGAAAGGGTATTGTGAACGGAAGGGCATTACGAACAGAAATTCCTCATAAAGGCAGTTCGTAACAGGGTATTGTAAACGGGAGGGCATTGCGAACGCAAATTCGTCACAAAGGCAGTTTGTAGTAGGGTATAGTTAACGGGAGGGCATTGCGAACAGAAATTCGTCATAAAAGCAGTTTGTAACAAGGTATTGTGTACGGGAGGGCATTGCAAACCAAAATTCGTCATTAAGTCGGGTCGTATTAGGGTATTGTGTACGGGAAGGCATTGCAAACGGAAATTCGTAATAAAGGCAGTTTGTAATAAGGTATTGTGTTGGAAGTGTTCTATCAAATTTGTAACGTGAGGGAGAATGCACGAGACAATAAAACTGTATAATATTTGTGGCTTGGTAATAGAGTGACTTGTTGGTTCTGGTGTGTATTGCTGGTACCTATATATATCGATTTCCACTAAAGCATTCGGCTATAATCAATTTGATTTACTTGTTCGCGATAAGCCTGCACGCGCAATCCTGGCGCCGGGCGAGTGCCAGTATGGTATTGGCAAGCAGGAAGAGAGGCTGGGGATCGAAGTGCTAGGAGTTTGATAGTGTCCGGCAACTGGCTTGATTAGTAGCCCGGAGCCCCCGGAGGTGTTGGCCGCGCTGGTGCCCGCGATGGTGGCCAGGAATAGGTCGAGCTGGTGATGTCCCGTGCGATTGGGTCGCCCGGCGATGGTGGCCGGAGGATAGGCCGTGGTGATGCGCCGGCGTTGGTGCACGCGAAGGTCGCCGAGGAATAGGTCGGTGCGTGATGCCCGGCTTGGTGCCCGCGATGGTGGCCGAGGATAGAGGCGGTGGTGATGCCGCCCGGCGTTGGTGCCCGGCGATGGTGGCCGGAGGAATAGGTCGGTGGTGATGCCCGGCGTTTGGTGCCGCGGCGAATGGTGGCCGGAGGGATAGGCGGTGGTTGAGCCCGGCGTTGTGCCCGGCGATGGTGGCCGGAGGGAATAGGGCCGGTGGTGATGCCGGCGTTGGTGCCCGGCGATGGTGGCCGAGGAATAGTTCGGTGTTGGTGCCCGGCGGTTGTGCCCGGCGATGTGGCCGGAGGGAAGGCCGGGTGTTTGTAGGCCCGCGTTGGCGCCCGCGGATGGTGCAGCGAAATTGGTGCGCTGTGACGAAACAGCAAGAGTTGCTTGGCGAGTAACGCTCCAAGCGATGGGGTGCCTAGAGATGGTGACTGGAGCATGAGCAGTGTAGTACACGAAGCTGGCCCGCCGGGATGGCGATGTGTGATCCTTGAAAGGATCAGGGGAAATGTGGTTGGAAGTGTTCCGATATCAAATTTGTAACGGTGAGGGAAAGCACAGAGACAATAAAAAACGTAATAATATTTTGTGGCTTGGTAATAGAGTGACTTGTTGGTTCTGGTGTGTATTGGTTGATTTGCTGGTACCTGATTATATATCGATTTCCACTACAGGTATTGTGAACAGGAGGGCATTGCGAACAGAAATTCGACATGAAGGCAGTTCGTGATATGGTATTGTGAACCAGGGACTGTCATGGGCTGGGTGAACCCATGGGTGCCCACTCAATTTTTCTTATTTTCTGGGTTGGACATGCATTTTTGACTTTTCATGGGTAATGGGTGGGCATAGGTAAGACCATTTTAGAACAATGTCGCTAAGCGTTCTTTTTTACTTGACAGCCAGATGTTTAACCAGGTAAATATGTTGTTTAAATGATATAGGACACTTAAACAATAGACTTTCGCAATTATATGATAAAAATAAATATTGGTAAGCAATAGGGCAGTAGGATTTTTACTGATCCTAAGTCTGATCCAATATGATAATGTTGACCGCAAAGTGTTCGATAAATCCAAATCAACAGCAACACACAGGTGACTTATATTATTTATCGTTACTAGTATGAAAGTCAACATGCTAGGATAATGGATGCCAGTTTTGTGAAAATATTTATCTGCCTTATCTGAATGGGCCCCAATGGGCATGGGACACGGAAATTCGTGATAGTCAATTTTAAATTGGAATGGGTCTGGTCTGGGTCTGGGCTTGGTGCAGGGGGTGTCATCCCTATCTCCGTAACGTGTCCAGAAATACACATGACGTCACCCTTGTAGTCAATTCTTGGGCGCATGTCGCTTTCGGTCGGTTAAACAGTTTTTTCGCAAATAACTGTTTAGCAAGATAAAGTACAACAAATATTTTTGATGTCATCGTGTTGTCCTTCCAGGACGCGTCGATTTAAACCAATTTTACGTGGCTAGGTCGTCTTTATTTTTAATGTACTTTTAATTTACTAGCTAGGCTCTCTCTTCTCTCAAAAATAGCATTAGCTACAATGGTGGAAGAGGCCAATGGATACACGTGAGCGTCACGCATCCTGACGTCATGAGTCACGAAAAATCACCGGATGACTCTACCTGATAAATATATGGCCATAGATAACAGTAAGACCTGGATTTTGACACGAAATCGGTCACTGCAGTAAGGGCCGAAATGTAATTATAGCTTCGAGAAATCGCAAAACAATAGATGCATCCCAGATAATATTTCGGCAACCAGATGTCTGATAAAGCTGCAACAAACCAGACGTGTCAAGAGAAATTAAACGGGCTAGCGATGCAGTGTAACTCCTGAGAAAATGCGTGATGAGTGCAAAATTAATCCTTGTTAAACGCAATTTGTGGTTTTATTATCGTCTTTCACGATAAATGTGGTGCTCAACCAATGGAGACGCAAAAAAAGAAATAAAACAAGCCGTAATTTGAAGAGGCAGTCGTACCGTCTTTAATAAATCAAATGTCAAAATCAATGGTTTCATGTTAATATTCATGCTAAAAATAACACCATGAATACAAACAACTGACTATCTTAGAAGACCTTTATGATTGCACTAACCGATATACCTCAACATCGGAGAGTGTGAGAACACTAAAAGTTATATAAATGAAGCGCAATCAATTTCTGACATACCTATCCAATAAAATTATTATATTTATAAACATCACAGTTAAGTAACACTTATTAAAGCTTGTAAAGCCCAAATTTCGGTAAGGCATAATTTGCGTCGGCAAAACTGTCATTAGCATTACAGCAATGCATTTTCGCCCCCCATACTGCAAGTGGCCTGATTTTCGTGTCAAATCCAGGTCTACTGGTTATCTAGAATATGGCCTTTGCTTGGTGTTCATGGGCTTCGGCTGGGCTGTGCTTGGGGTTTGGGAACCCATGATAGTCTCTCTTATGAACGGGAGGGCATTGCAAACAGAAAATCGATGCGAATGGAAAATCGTTATAAAGGCAGTTCGTAAAAGGGTATTGTGAAAGGGAGGGTATTGCGAACAGAAATTTGCCATAAAGGCAGTTTGTATGAACGGGAAGGCAGTGCGAACAGAAATTCGTCATAAAGGCAGTTCGTAATACGGTATTGTGAACTGGAGGGCATTGCGAACGGAAATTCGCCTTAAAGACGAACGGAAATTCGTCATGAAGGCTGTTCGTAATGGGGTATTGTGAACGGGAAGGCATTGCGAACGGAAATTCGTCATGAAGGCATTTCGTAATAGGGTATTATGAACGGGAGGACATTGCAAACGGAAATTCGTCATAAAGGCAGTTTGTAAACGCTTATTTTGAACGGGAAGGCAGAGCGAACGGAAATTCGTCATAAAAGCAGTTCGTAATAAGGTATTGTAAACGGGATTGCTTTGCAAACGGAAATTACTCATAAATTTAGTTCGTTATAGGGCATTGTGAGCGGGATGACATTGCGAACGGAAATTCGTCATAAAGGCAGTTCTTAATAGGGTATTGTTAACGTAAGAGCAATGCGAACGGAAATTTGTCATCAAGGCAGTTAGCAACAAAATATTGTAAGCGGGAGGGCATTGCGAACAGAAATTCGTCATAAAGGCAGTTTGTTATAAGGTATTGTGACCGGAAGGGCGTTGTGAACGGAAATTGGTCATAATAGCAGTTTGTAATAGGGTTTTGTGAACGGGAGGGCATTGCGAGCGGAAATTCGTCATCAAGGTAGTTCGTAATAAGGTATCGTGAACGGGAGGGCATTGCGAACGGAAATGTGACATAAAGGCAGTTCTTAATAGGGTATTGTGAAAGGGAGGGCATTTGAAAGGGAAATTCGTCATCAACGCAGTTCGTAGCAGGGTATTGTGAGCGGGAGGGCAATGCGAACGGAAATTCGTCATAAAGGCAGTTCTCTGTAAGTTATTGTGAACGTGAGAGGGCATTGCGAACGGAAATTCGTCATAAAGGCAGCTCGTAATAAGGTCATAAGGTGTTGTGAACGGGAGGGCAGTGTAAACAAAAGTCGTCATAAAGGCAGTTTGTAATGGAATATTGACAACGGGAGGGCATTGCAAACGGATATTGTCATAAAAGCATATTGTAAAAGGGTATCGTGAACGGGAGAGTTTTGCAATTGGAAATTCGTCATAAAGGTAGCTTGTAAAGGAGTATTGTGAACGGGAAGGCATTGCGAACGGAAATTCGACATAAAGGCAGTTTGTAACACGGTATTGTGCACGAGAGAGCATTGCGAACAAAATTTCGTCATCAAGGTAATTCGTAACAGGGTATTGTGAACGGGAGGGCATTGCAAACGGAAATTCGTCATAAATTTAGTTTGTAACAGGGTAGTGTAAATGGGAGGGTATTATGAACGGAAAATCGTCATAAAGGCAGTTCGCAGGGGCGTCGCCGACGGGGGGGGTCGGGGGGGTCGCGACCCCCCCACTTTTTGAAAACCGCGGGGGTCGACCCCCCCCCACACTTTTGATGGCGATCGACTCCCACCCCATGGCCATCTTGCTATGAGGGAAGCTGATTTCCAGTTATGCATGTAGGTATTTCCTATTTAAATAAATATTTTAAATATCAAATATGACGGTAGAAATGGGCTCAGTCCAGTTCGGGATGATAATTTTTTCGTTTTTCCCTTCGAAGTTCGACACACCCCTGCTCCGAAAGGAAAACGAAGGAAATATCATCGCGTAAATTTCTATGCCCGGTAGCACTAAAATGCGACATAATGAGGGAAGCCCTAGGTTTGTGAAGTAACACGGGTCATATCATATACATACATATTACATATACTTAACATGGTAGTCGTCAAAGCTTGCCCGGTCCTTGAATGAATTTAAGATCATGGACATCTCATCACCAGTAGAGGGTATCTCAGAGAGCCTTCATGGGACAAATTTTCAGCCCCCAACCCGTTCCAGCCCATTCAGCCAGACCAAAACTGTTCCAATCCACATTCATACTTGATGGGGCTCCCATTCCTACCCATTTCAGCATATGTCTAACTGTTTTTAGTGGTACCAAATGATATGGTCTGTCCCATACACGTTCCAATCCGTGAATTCCCCCAAAGTTTGCACTATTTCCATCCATTCCCGTCCCATTTCCATATCCACATGGGATTCCCATTCCATGAAGGCTCTACATAACAGGCCCTGTTTAAGAAGAAGGTAATGATTGAAAACCCAACTAACTACCTTTGCATAGTGATAGGCGATAGCCCGATAAGTATATTGATACCTATCTAAACTGGCAGAATCCGTTGTTGGTGCCATGTAACCTCGCCCGTGCAACATCCCGATCCTAACATGACCGTGCAGGAGGAGGGGAGGGTACGCCTCCTGGCGTTTTGTTTCCAATTGAGCTACGAGCTTCGATTCAAACAAGAAGCGTGTTGCTTGTGATAGAGGAGCGTTTATTATAACATTCTGATTTGAATGTCCTGGATATGAGGTTGGACTATGGATTTCTTTAATTAAGTATTAGTTCAAAACAAGGATCGTCATCAAATACGTGCATTTGGGTTGTGGGAAATCAAATTATAAATTGAGCTAACAAATCATGAAATTCGAACATACAATTATGTAAAATGGGTGCTAATTGAACATAAGCGTCACACATTGTCCAAAACTACTAGATCCAAAAAGGTCATATCAGGTCATCGGAGGTCAGTGACCTCGCCTCACCTCGGTTTTGACCTGTGAATAGAAGCATTGACCTGGGTGGATACATAATAATTGCCTTTTCACAATGGATTATTTTGCGCGAAATGTTTTGAAACATTATTGAAATGTATTTAAAATGTTTAAGAAGGCAGCCGTTTTCACGTGGACTACTTACGGAAAAAATAACCTCGCCCTACGAGACCGTAGGCGAGGGTTAAAACATTTTCTCGCAAATTAGTCGCTCGTGAAAACGGCTACTACTAAATTATGTTAAAAATGTTTTTAAAACGTTCGCGCAAAAATAATCCATCGTGAAAACGGACTTTGTTGAAAATAGATGCCAAGTTGTCAACTAAATAGATAAGCGCAAACAATGTCCCTTAGAAAACACCAGAGGCCCAAAATAAGTCATCTTCAGGTCATCAGAGGTTCACGATCTCAGTGAAAACATAAATATCACTGGTAACACCTGTGATTGTTGCATGATGGTTATATGGTCTAAACAACACACTCAAAGAACTGCACAAGCTACAAATCATCGATCTAGCGGGACGCCAAGTTTGGTGCATACGACAATGAACCTTTGAGAAACAGGCATAGGTCCACGGTTCATTGGAGGATTTTTGCGTATATATTACACTTGTTCAAAAGCAGGGTACTGCATGCAATCCGATTTCGGATGATAATGTACCTAACGCCGAGTTCATCACGAAAAACGGAGGGGTGGCATCCCCTGCACTGGCGAGGAATAATTAGGCTCTACCTTGTAAAGCTGTAAATTTTGTACTCCAATTCGTCTACAGCCCTGTCCAAGGTTGTAGTTCCCATTTTGGGAATTAATTACATATTGTTTTGTTACAAATCTCGAAAGGTTATGCATGGTACATTGATCATTCTTATTGCCAGAGTATGAATAGAATATATCCATGTTTTGGTTTTGCAAATTAAATTACATCAAGTGAAAAAGTCAAGGTATAAATGGTTACTACTTTCAACGCATTTTCACTGTTACCAGCTGTTTACCGCTTGACTGCCACCGCCAATCGTTATTTATCTATCCGAGGCTAATGTATATGCAAAAACTAATGGAGTTGAGACATGGCGAAGTAGTTACAGTATGTGTAAAGACCTTCATTTAAATATTTTTCCATCATACCCAGATGTGCAACCAAGAGAAGGTTCAAGGCTCACCGTCTATATTTCTGGGTTTAGCAGGCAACCCCGTAACAATTTCGCTTAATAGCAAGCACCTTATATAACTTAAGGCTTGGTTCCAGCTTCCATTCACGGTCTGCTTCTAATATTAAAATTTCGTTTTCAACTACCTAAAATTGAGATTTTCACAACGCTTCGCGGCGTCACATCGGTGGCTATCATAACAAAGTCATCGTCATCGTCTTCGGTTCGTTGTTAAAACCGCTGAATTAAATAATAGCCGTATTCGCGATGGGTTATTTTGCGCGAAATGTTTTAAACTTTTTAATATGTTTTTAAAGATGGTTTTAGTAGTAGCGGCTTTCACGATGGACTAATTGGCGAAAAATGTTTTACTCCTCGCCATGGGGCGAGGCGTTAAAACATTTCTCGCAAATTAGCCCATCTGAAGCACGGCTCCATGAAACTTTTAAAACATTGTAAAATGTTTTAAAACATTTCGCGCAAAATAAGCCCATCGTGAAAACGGCTAATAATAATTTTTTTAACGATCTTTGTCTCTTTATGGGCCAACGCCTATATTTCTGCGTTTATCAGGCAAACCCGTAACAATTTCGCTTAATAACAAACACCTTCTATAACATTAAAATCCAGTTTGAAAATGCTACGAAGATTCGTATAAAAATGGGATATATTTTTTTCGACTTGCATAAAAATTAGGGTATCTTTATTTTTTCGTCATTTCAGCCGACCCCCCCACTCAAAAATCCTCGGCGACGCCCCTGGGCCAGTTCGTTATAGGGTATTGTGCACGGGAGGGAATTGCATACGGAAATTCGTGACTCCGTCTGAAAAATTATCATTTATGTTTCCGTTTTGTAATCGATTAATGTGTTGGGCCGTTTTATCGTCAAAAAGTAAACGATCGAAAAATGAGCATCAGTTTTGTGGCGCTTGAGTGGGAGGGCATGATGATTTTCCATTTGAGTACCAACAATCATTTTCCTAAAACCACACCCCTGAACGCATCCTTGTAAATCTCTTTGCGGTTTTTGGTTTGAAAGATAGCGAGGGAGCAGAATATTTTCCCCAGAGAGGCGTGCTCGACTGATAACCACAGCAGGGCGCAGGTTAGAACATCACACTGAAGCGAAACATTTGTGAAGAAAACAAGTTTTCAAAACACGAAGTTCATCCCCCAAATGTATTACTTCAAAAAATCCGAAATAGGTGAGACGATACCAGAAGCAGACCAGAAATGACAAGTATCTACCTTAAATACAGCGATGCAATATGTCTGTCGCTGGAGTATCTTTGTCTACTTTTGGAAAACAGAAGATCTCGGCTGGAGACATTGCTCCTTTGTAAAATGCACGCAACTACTCAAAACATTGTCTTCCCCTTTCTCCAGGTCCATTGTTGTCATAATCAGCCCATCTGGGGCCAGCCCAGGGCTTGTCGGCCTGGTCGTATCCTAGCCTGGTGAATCGGGCGTGGTGAGCCGCCAGTAGCGTCCAGTGGTCGTGCGCTGTACGGTCGGGTAGGCGCTCTCGGAGCATCACCGTCGTTGTTTGCTGCGGGCAGCAACGATGACCACGGCGGACAGCCGTCGGCTTGCCGTCCTGGCCGGGACACTCGTCTACAGTGGTCGGCGGTGCGTGGTACGGTGAGCTGAAGTAAGAAAAGACAGCAGCCCACCTTGTGTCGAGGTAACAGTGGTACTTCGGCGCCACTGCTCATCCAGCGAGGTCGAACGACGGCACCGGCACCGCGTTCATCTCGACCGAGACGGGCGTCACACCCCTACCGATGCAGATGCCGACCTTTTGCACAACGCCGGCCTCAACGCCGGCCAGTCGGATCTTGAAGTAACGTGGCACGGACGTGTTGAAGTGGACGATGTAGCGCTCTTGCGAATTGAGAGCGTAGCTGATCTGGTAGTTTTCCCCGTAGGTGAATGTAGCGCTTCCATCGTTTCGCGTTAGGAAGGTGTTGAGGTCGCCGATACTGCGGTCCCACCACTGGAACTGCAGCTTGGTGAACAGCGTCGGGCACACGTGCAGGTTCCACTGCGGAACGAGCGCACAGCGAGCGTTCAGGTGGATGTCGTACG
Organism: Semibalanus balanoides; assembly: GCA_014673585.1. Classification (NCBI taxonomy): domain Eukaryota; kingdom Metazoa; phylum Arthropoda; class Thecostraca; order Balanomorpha; family Balanidae; genus Semibalanus; species Semibalanus balanoides. The sequence continues at coordinate 39,148 of VOPJ01008841.1, read as the reverse complement.
GCTTGACGACCGTGGAGTTGGCGTAGGTGGTCAGCGAGCCGTCCAAATCGCGGATGACGTTCTGGATGTTGCCGGCAAGGTCTTGGAAGCCGCGGCCCTCGCTGGCGTCGTACGCCCGGTTGCCGCCGAGCGGGTCGGTGTACCGGAACACCAGCCCCTTGACACTGTTCACCGGCGAGGTGTAGTCACGGCTTTGGCGCCGCATGCCGATAGCACCAGCCGGCCGGACCACGTTTGTCGCGAAGCGGTTGAAGGTGACACGATTCAGTGACACGATGGTGTCGTGGTAGATGACGCCGATGATGGGCAGCGCGTTGTTGGCGCCGTTCATGCGGATCTGGCGGTCCCACCAGATGCGGGTGCCGTTCGTCAACTGAATCCAGCCCTCCGGCTTTCCTTTGTTGGCCGTCTCGCCGACGATCACCGAGTCCTCGAGGCGCTTCTCGCCAGGGCCCGACCAAGCGAACACCACCCCTTCGACGCTCTCAGCCACTCTGAAACGCCGCGCCACCATACGCGACAACCGCAGCCACACCGACTTATAGTTCTTGTACGCAGTGAAACCGTCAAAAGTGACAACGACAGAGGCGCTGGTCGGATCTAGCGGGTCCTCGCGTGGGTTGTAGTTGAAGCCGTGTCTCACTTGACCGTCGTTTCTCAGCACGCCGTCGAAGTGAAGGCCGTACTCGTTGTTGGAGTGTGCAACGTTGTCAACAAACGGGCCTAGTTTCGTGTGCATCGCCTCGTTGTATTCCATCGTGTCGTTCAGCTGGGCGGACGGGCCGATTGGCCTGCGCGGGAATGTGTACCAGATGCCCCAGCCCTCGGAGCCGCCGGCCACGTTGCCCTCCATGGTGGTCAGTGGGTTGGTGATCCAGAAAGTGGAGGCACGGCTTGGTTCGGTCGGCGTCGAGTGGTAAGGCTCGTGGTGCGAGCGCCCGTGGCTGATTTGCCTAGGTTGGTTGTACGGACCTGACACTGGGTCGGGCATTTCTGCGCTCGCCACGCGTCCTCCAGAAGAGAAGGACGATTAGTGCCGTCAGTGCCCCGTCGAAGCCAGCATGTTGCCCTCTACAGGAGAGCCACTTGTTCCGTGTACGCGTCACGCAACGCCGCGAACGTGTTGGTGGATTGGCGTTGGAGCGCACGTTAGGGCCCTCTCCTGCGCGCGTAACATCACAGAGCCCACACACTGTGGAAGTGCACCGGGTAGCGAGCCCCAGCAACCGAGTTCGACCATGGGCAAGATTTGCGGCGTTGGCGATTGCGCACAGCGCTGAGAGTTGGCAGAACCTTTGATCTCGGCCGGCCAAAGGTAAATGTCGAAAGCTGAGATGCGGTTGCGTCGTTGTCGCCGGCCGTAGCACGCTATCCCTCCATGCGGCCTGTTATTTCTCACCGTTGCGGTGATTGAGCAAGCCGACCCTCGGCTCCCATTTGACACCCGTCGGTCGTCCGCCAGCAGGTGCGGTCAAATGGGCACTGGCCAGCCGATGCGAGTGATCTGGGTCGTGCTGCACGTGGGCCAGTCGGGTTGTAAGCTCAGCATGGCCCGTGAGAAGCACTCCTTGCAGCCTGGCGCCAGTCGTAGTCGGTGGATGGGTGGATTACGCGCGGGCACTCTGCGTTCGGTTCAGCGGCTAGCCGGCGCGCGCAGGTCGCGACGTCATCCACTGAGCGGTGCCGGATATCGGTGCAGACTAGTCCGGGCACACTGGGGTCTTCAGCCCGGGTCCGATCCACGTCGCGTGGTCGCGCATAGGGCGCCACCTCGTACGGCCAAGTCGATAGAGCTCAAGGCGCGGCGAGGGTCTGGCGCGCACCGACTGCACCAGGGAAGTCCACCTAACGCCCACGCGCGTGCACCCAGCCGTTGATGCTCCATCGAGTTGGCTCCGGCCCTCGGCTAGGCGAGCACCTCGACGCGTGTTCTCCGGGGCCCTCACCGTGGCAGACGGCAGCCCAGGCTATCGTACTGGACCGAGGCTGAGAGTTGCGCAGGTGGCTGGCCGTCTGCGTACCCGCCCGTAGCACACCTGAATCGAACGCGCTCGGCGGGCGGTGTTTCCAGCTTCCTCGTTCGCGGTTCCAAGATCGACCTGTCGCTGCACCACCCAGCGAGCACCACGCTGTCCTGCATCGTCACCAGGGTCGGCAAACTCACAGAGCCGACGGCAGGCGACAGTGTATGCACCGGCTGACCGGCTGAGTCGAGCTGGTAGCCGATGAAGCCGCGGTAGTTGTTGTCGACGTTGTCCGTCTCGCGGTGGTCGAACAGTGTGTCGCCCACCACCAGCTCGCGCGTTGTCTGGGGCAGGGTGGTCTGCAAGCGGGTCCAGGCCTGTCGCCGCTGGCCGTGCACCTCCAGCCGGCCATCCTCCACCACCAGCAGAACTTTCTTCATCTGAGCGCCGCCCGCCTCTACACCGACTGACTCATTCTTCTTGCCGAGCAGCTCGATCTCGGCCTGGCCGGCGAACAGGCAGTCCTCCGCTCCTACATGCAACTCCCCGGCGACCAGTATCCATTCGGCGGCCAGCTTGGCCAGCTCGGCGGCCGGGTCAAACACGAGTCGGCCACCGGCGGCCACCGTGATGACGAACAGGTCCGGCGTCGCCGTGTCCAGCAGTACTGGTTCCGATATCACCACAGCCTCGCCCTCTGCTGGCACCTGTGGATAGTAGTCAGAGGGGCGCCGCTGTCAGTGGTCCGTGAGGAGAAACTCGAGGCGTCCTAGAACAACACTTATATATTTATATATTGATCCCACGTTAAAAGCAACGTCTCAGGAAAAACGTTTAAAGGGAATGTTTCACTTCTCTGAAAGTTGTCCAATGTACGCCGCTAGTCATGGTGCAAAATATGAAGTAATTGCTGCCGAACACGATTCTGACATTTGTTTCTCACAAGCAGTGCTCNCGTAAATGTTTTAAAGCAGCTGTAGAAACACGATGATTAAATTATTGCGACGGAATACTACTGCGCAATCCTTTCCAATGTTTACGTGGTGATATTTCGTAACGGAAAATTCCAGAAGGTGGGATGTTTTGCCCACCGTTTCGACATAAAATGGCATCGAGATTCCCCACACGAATAGTTACGCAACCCTGCATTTGTGCGATGATAGCCATGCCAAACCAGCATGTCTAACAGAACTCGGCCATGAACAACCAACAGGGACATGACGCATGAACAAATGAAACAAAGGACCAATGCAGATTGTAAAAATCAAACAATTAAAATGTACAAGCTGCACCTAAATCATTGACGCTTCTCCTTCACAACAACATTGAATGTTAAGCCAATTTTTAGAAGACAAATAACTGCCAATCTCTTCACAACAAAGGAAGTCATACTATCACGACAACCAGCCATGAAATCTAGCAACCACACCTCTGCTGCCCCTGCCACAGGGCGTGACTATTTGACCAATTCAATCACCATCCCCCCCCGCAGATTGTGACCTACACTCCCAGCGACCTATCGCCAGACCGATGACCTGTCCCGACCTTTGACGTGGCGTGACGTGACGTGACGTCCGCGCCGGACGGCTGCCCTTAGTACCGGCACGAGCCTCCCGTGCGTCGCCACAGGATAAATTATACATTAATACCGGTCACGCAAGCCTCCCCCGGGTAACCCCCAGCCCCTCCACCGACATTGGGCCGCAGTACTGAGTGGTATTGATTTGTAGGAGGCCTTCCATTGGTCAACAGGGTGCGGTGTTTGCAGTGCGACGCAGCAGCGCGGAGCAATGCAGTCAGCGGTGGGGGCTGTCGCGTGACCGGGCAGATACCAACTGTCGGTCAGGCTCACTCTGGCTTAAAACTTCTGATGTAGGGGAGGCGAGGGTGAAGGTAAAAATGAAATGAAATACAGGGAGATACACGAAAGGCGGAGTTACATGAGAATATAAGCAGAAGTCCTGACATTCAAACCAGGACAATAGTGAAATGAAGAAAGAAGTTGCATGGGTGTCCAATAGAAGCAGAAGGCATATTTTTAGATGAGCATTGAGCAACGGTGAACATATAACAGACAAAAATACAAATCATAACTGGAGTGAAACGACTTACATCAGAATAACTTATACAATTATTTTTACCTACATAGTTAGGAGGATTTCAGGTAATGAAGCTTTCCGTCGGGGTAATGGCGATTTAACAGTGAAGTTATAAATATAACTGATTTGCTTAATGCTGGCGGCGGCGCACAATGTTATGCATTGCGTCATGCGTGAAACACATGATTAGATGTATGTTCATTACTGCATTGATGTACACACTAGGTGCATCTAACCCAGTTTCTGTTTCACAGTCGCCACATTATTGCAAAGACATCAAAAACAATTAATGCGAAATGACTATCAGCTTTGGGTTAATGTTTATGTATTATTATATGCTGAGAACCAGTTCTTTAGACAAAAGCAACAGCACAAATATCAACTTTAAAAATTCCTGTCCTTAGATAGCGCTAGTAGTAAACCCCTGAATCAGGGGTTTACTACCAGCGCTATCTAAGGACAGGAATTTTTCATCAGGGGCCCTGATGTTGCGCTGTACCTCATAGTTCGAAATAGTCCTGTCCCTAGATGGCATTAGTAGTAAACGCCTGAAGTTATGCTGTACCGCATAGCTATAAATATTACTGACTCTAGATGACGGTAGTAGTAAAGGCCTGAAGTTATGTTGTGCCGCATAGCTATAAATATTACTGACTCTAGATGGCGGTAGTAGTAAAGGTCTGAAGTTATGCTGTGCCGCATGACTTGAAGCCGATAACCGCCATGCGCGCAATAGGGGGGGGGGGTACGATTTATTGTCGTCAAAATAAGGCAACTGTTCGCTTGAGGCTGAAAATCAAAACCATTGATCTAATATACGGTATCATTTAACTAATACTTGTTAACATTTTTAACAGGCTCATCAAAATGGACAATATGTGAAAGATAAGCCCTTCCTTGTATTGAAGTAGAGTTGTTTGAAAAGCTATACAGCAGAACAAAATTAACCAATTTCATTATCAAAACAGTGACCAGAAGAAGGAAGACATACGTGTTCGACAACCTACCTAATAATATATATTACATGCATACAATACCTCGAAACAAAAAAGTTTCGAAGTTCGATACAACAAGGATCTATACCTACTTCGTCGACCAGACCATGTCAAGGCGGCGAGAATATTGACAGAACAGCCGCACTTAAAGAGCGACAGGAATTCACTGGAACTGCAGTTTACGACTTATAATGACTTCCAAGCCAAACATTCGTAACTGAATAGCTATTAAACTTATGTCATTGACGTGCCAGTGGAAATGGAGTGTTAGGCTTGCACCTGAACTGACGAGGTCAACCATTTGTCCGTGCAAAGAAGGCCATGTCAAGGGTCGTGTCCGCCCTCGACAGCGAACGCTTAGTGCCCCCCCCCCCTCAACCCCCTTCTACTACACAAAGCAAATCGATCCCTCCCATGAGGGGGAGGGACAGTGATCAGGGTGGAACAGCGTGGGGGCGCTCTAGGGAAGGAGGAGGGGGAGGGGGCACTGTGCCACGGGTCGGACCACCGGCGCACTTTGTTTGGCCTGGTTGCTAGGCAACAGGAGAGCGTGGGCAGGCCAGTAGGAAACAATAAAAAGGCGCAAACAGTGCTACTAGTCCACGCATAGCGGTAAATAGAAGCCGGCACGAGCCTTCCGTGCGGTTCACCACTAGCCAGGGTTCGGAGTAAGTTGTGCAGCAATAGTATTATCCGTAACCATACGTGATGCGCCAGTGAAAAAAGAGCGTTGGGTTACACCAGATTGGTAATCAGGCGTCCATGAGGAAATCAGTACGGCTGAGCCGATAACACGCGAGGCTTCACGTCCGTTGTCCAATATAGTATTTGTAGACACAGGCAGGGAACAAAGGACTTAACGGTATTATACGACGATTGTATCAGTAGTAGAAAGAAAGATAATATTATGCTCATGTTATGTTACAATATCAAAAGAAATGTATGTTCTTTTGATATGTCAACCTAACATGAGCAAGAACTTATGCTTATTTTATATTTATAATCCTAATTAAAATCATGCTTAGAACAACATTCAATCAAATTAAATTCTAATATAAAACTCAACCTCATGAATTTAAACATCATATTATGCATACAGCAAGCAGCTGGAAAATGACGACGCTCCGTTCGTATGTACGTGAACGATTCTACTAAACAACGTTATGCATGTACCGAATTATTAAGTATCTCGTTTTGACTGGTAAGTGAGAATAGTACCAGCATGACTTTTAAGGATATCTATATATATATATATGTAAATTAGTATCATTTTGTTATATATATATATATATAATAATTTATAATAGTATATAGTATTTATTAATATATATTATATATAATAACTAGTAGAACAGAAGATTGTAATGCAAACTTGCTGTTCGTGTTCAAGCAAACACTGTATGAAAACAATCTCCTTACCGAAGTTCACATATTAAGATAATAATATTATATTATATATATATATATATATATATATATATATATATACATATATATATGAATATAAAATTTGAAAGCTATCTTCGATATCTTCACAATTTTACCTCGGCGAAATAATGTCTTTACCATACCTATTTCATTCTCTGAATCATTAGCACTTATGTGTCCCAACGTTCTATTTTGTTCAAGCGTATGGGCATTCATGCATTTTTTATCAGTTTCATATCAGTCGGGAAAATGGTATCACCGTGGTCGCTACATAACCAAGCAGTTAAGGTGAACTGCTTGGTTATGAAGCGTTATGTAGGTTGAAATTTATTATCATCATCATCATCATTCGAATAGCTGATATCTCTCCGACACCTATCACCATGTGAACCACATGGATCACAAACATCACACACTACACACTGGATCACAAATCATAGACCTATTTTTGCTCGGAGCAACAACGTGCGTGAGATCCACTGGTTGACGTTCCAACGAAATTACGTCACAAGTTTTGGCCGTGTTTTACCGCCATACCTGCCACGGGAACCATCGGGTTCTGCTAAACGTTTTGTGCAACGCTACTCAACAAGTGCTGGAAGACTTGTCACTGTGACGGTATTTGCGTGACTAATGGTTGTTGGAAGTAGGTCTTTAGAGGTTATAATCTCTGTCTGAACAGCAGAAGGTCTGTGACAGGCCGTTCAAGACAGAGTATTATTTTGCTATGTTTATTATTGGTGCGAGCCGTCATGTAACAGCAGGACGATGCTCTGGAAAGTTCCGTAGCATAGTAGACGACCTTATTTAAGTAACATTAGGTTATATTTGTGACAACGTCTTAACAATATAAACATCACACTTAACTGCCACCTTAACATTATATTTGAGTTGAGATAGCCATTTTCCGTGCTAGGCATTACAATTATGTATAGAATAAGTTAAAACAACCACCGAGGTCGAATCACAAAGAAATTTGAGTTTGATTTTGACATCTGTAAAATCCAGTCCCCCGTGTAATTCTGAACGGGGGCTCCTGAGCGATGACGTCGTCACTACTTTTACTAATGTTTGATAATAGTCGAACTTGTCTTTACATATTTGGTCATACTACCAATACACTAGTCGTACATATGGTCAGCGTGAAGTTTCTCTCCTTTCCAAAATTCTTCACGTACGTTTACAGCCAAACAATTTGATAACTTTTGGAGGTGGCAGTGTCCCTTTAAAATTGTCATTCAAAGTAATACGTGGTTTACCGAGGTAGATTATTTGCCCACGGGAGAAAGTATTGTAACAAGATCGTAACGTTGGTTATTACGATTCACCTTCACTATCGCAACATAACTTTGCAAGCCCGTGCATAACAACTTATATTGCAAGCTACGACGCAACACTATCTAATTGCATGCAAACTCCTCAGAAACAACACGTTTTACGGTACCTAGACAGGACAAACATCTTCAAACTCCATATCATTTGAAAATATTCGATTCTGCTCGAAACACCTGCGGTACAGGTGCAATTAGCTGCACATTCTAAAAGCCCGTCGTTCTCCCTGAATCACTTAGAACCTTTCACCTGCCGCCCCTGCCGTCTGAAATATACAAAGCACCTGCTGTGGCCTTCAACACCGGCCTGCAGTTGTAGTCATGACTGCGACGATATTCGCTCGATGGGCTTTTCAGCATTAAGCGCCCTATAACAAAGACACGTGCGACGTAAGACGCCCCCACAGCCCCCTCAGATCTCGCCCCCCCCCCAGTGGCGATGTTTGTCCCATAGCAACGGATAAACAGCGGCCGTGACGAACACGTGAATACACCGGGGGCTTTTGACGATTATCGATCTATACGGCGAACACCGCACGGGTGTGCTGAAGCAAAGACTTGTTGACCTTTTCGTTTCTTCTCTATTCGCAAGTTGATTTTTACTTGTTTTATGATAGCTGGTACATGACTATCAATGTGTTTCTGTTGGTTACTCCAGATACGGTAAGAATGTCAGTAAAGCTATCAATAAGTTCTATGCAAGCTAATGCAGGGAAGCTAGCAAAACTGTACTCGTGACATATACATTCAACAAGAAGATCTCTAGCTACAGCAAATAATGACGTCACCAGTGTAATCATATTGCTCGGGAGCTTTCCGCTGCATGTGCCGGCGAGAATGACACGTGCGATGGCCGGCACGCTCCTGTATGTCCCACCCGGATGAAGGAGACCGTTAGAACGACGTGCATGTTTTGTCGTGTGCCCAAAGTTTTTAACGCCTACATGTCTTCCTGTCCCCGTACCTGATCCTTCTTAGCTTGCACCCTGGTAGTTTAGGTCACCAAGTATAATACAACACATCAAAGCACGCATCGTTCTTTACATTTATATTTATTGGCAACTGTTATATTTTATCTTTTAATCCGATCCTTTAAGCACTTTGCAACATTGTTCCTATTTTGTAAAACCTGCTGGTATTTTTAATTGAATGTATGTGGTGTGTGTTTATGCTCATGTGAGCTTCTGATGATATATACGTTGACTTGAGCTTTTATTGGGAGCTTGCTCCTGTTGCTCATATGTTCTAAATAAACAATAAACAAATATCTGGTTGAACGTTATCATCACAGTGCGCAGCTGAAGATAATACCATCCGAAAAACCCTTCAGTTATCCTTAACGCTGAAAGGAACGATACATTCACTAAAGTGCAGCGTCACAAAAATCCTCCCTCTATTGCGGGCCCCAGTTGCGAATGCTGACCGATGCGAAGGTCCCACCTGACGATACTGACCAGTGGAAGGGTCCCACCTGACGATATGACCATTGGAAGGTCCCACCTGACGATATGACCATTAGAAGGGTCCCACCTGACGATATGACTATCAAAAGGGTCCCACCTGACGATTCTGACCATTGGAAGGTCCCACCTGACGATATGACCATTAGAAGGGTCCCACCTGACGATATGGCCATTAGAAGGGTCCCACCTGACGATACTCACCATTAGAAGGTCCCACCTGACGATATGACCATTGGAAGGTCCCACCTGACGATATGACTATCAGAAGGGTCCCACCTGACTATATGACCATTAAAAGGTCCCACCTGACGGTATGGCCATTAGAAGGTCCCAACTGACGCTACTCACCGTTGGAAGGGTCCCTCGATGCGGCGTTGTATCTCCTCCATCCTCGAGAGCGAGGCGTACGACGAGCAGAAGATGAGCAGCAGCAGCAGGTTACAGAAGAGGAGCAGCAGCGTGGAGCGGTGGGTGGTGCTGCTGGCAGAGAGCCAGGACACCAGACTGGAGAGGCCGCCACCCAGCAGCGACGACAGGGACACTGCAGAGATAGAGAGAGACGGGGTCAGAGGTGAGGTGAGGTGAGGTGAGGTGAGGTGAGGTGAGGTGAGGTGAGGTGAGGTGAGTATGGTGCGGGGGGGTGGGCGGCGTGAGGTGGGGTGAGGCTGGGGCGTGAGTGAGGTGAGGTTGAGGTGAGGTGAGGTGAGGTGAGGTGAGGTGAGGTGAGGTGAGGTGAGGTGAGGTGAGGTGAGGTGAGGTGCCGGGTCAGGCCAAGGCGGGGCAGTGCAGGTCACCGCACTAGACCTCTCAGCAGCGACGACAGATAGACTGCGGATACACGGAGAGACAGAGTAGCCAGAGGTCAGAGGTCAGAGGTCAGAGGTCAGGTCAGAGGTCAGAGGTCAGAGGCCAAAGGTCGTCCTAAAGTAAGATACCGCCAGAGGGCATGCCGGGGATAGCAGGGCAGGACAGGGCTGGCAGGGCGGAACATTTGTGTGCATGACATTTTGTTCAATTCGAAGATATATGAACACAATCGGTGCGAACTTGTTGAAAATGCGACGAACAAAGGTCACAGGTCAGATGTCAAATCCTCATAACATTACCTTAAGCCAGTATCCGCCACAGGCACGCTACACGGCTCTGTTCCTAAGGAGCCGGTGGTGGGCAGAGCATTGGTAATTCATACGACACTGGTGTAAGACGCCGACACGTCGTCGGCCAACAGCCGTACACGGGAGTCCGTGTCGCCATTCCGTACACTACACACGTGGCCGTGTTAGCACCGCACGTGCACGACACACGTGGCTGTGTTAGCACCGCACGTGCATCAGCAGATAAGGTGATTAACCGGCTACTGAACAAAATATTACCGGTGGGTTTGGAAGTTGGAATTCCCCAGATGATCAGCGCTAACCTTGACGCTAACTATAGGTCAGCTCGGCAAGGCACGTGAGTTCGATAACAGCGTCACATTACGGTTTGGTTCATCAAAACACCGTATTGTGAAATGCCTTATCACAATATTAAATGCCTCAGCAAAACACCGCGTGAAGGGCACTTAGTTTGAAATATGAAATGAACCACATGCAAATAAAAACGTTTGGGTATTTCTTTGTGGTGAAAAGCAGTTTGAATAGCGAAGATCACACGCAAAGGTCGGGTCACACGCAGCTTAAGTCCACAAATGTTAGGCAATGCCCGTATGCAATCATTAAAAAATATGACTGCGGCAATTAATAAATAGATACACTAAGGTTAACGAATTGAGTTCCCTGTATTCTGTCTTCGACCAGCGTCAGTACGTCTGTCTGTACGTCTGTCTGTACGTCAGTACGTCTGTCTGTACGTCGTCTGTACGTCTGTCGACACCAGAACTATAAGCACAGTCATTAATCACCCGGTCATTGACACGCTTCTCGGTCATGACAAACAACCCACCTGCACAAAGGGCAGTCACGCCAACAGCGTAGCTGACATTAACAGTTCCCACATTACCTTAGTATGCCTGGTAATTCAGCCTCACAGCTATTGTGACGTCATGCAAGTACGCTCAATAGCAATAGCACTACTAAGAAGTTTTGTTTATTTTGCATAAATTTAGTCGGAATGTTTTGAATGGATGGCTTTTCGAGGTCAGGCCCAGCGCTAAGCATAGCTTGTTGCTCAGGTCCTGACCCGACCGCCTGATCACGCAATTCCTGGCGTCTGGCATAATTTAGAAGCAAAAGTTGTACGTGCCTGTACATGCATGGACAAGGTCATCCCCCCCCCCCCAACTGACGTCACCTGACCTCGAGTGCAACCGCTGCCAACGGCCGCAGGCCATCCCAGTCAGGGGCAAATTGCAAGCGCCGAAACGACTCGAACCCGGGCTGCCACTACTGGGTAAGGTCAGAAGCCAGCCCTCTCCCGACGGAGCTACAGGGGCGGACAAAAATATTAAAAATATTGTAGCATTACCTGATCGCCATGCACTTTTGTTGCATGGCAAATATGTATGTTTTGAGCCAAGACGCGATTATTGAAACTGGATGTTGTTATGTGATAACTTCAAAACCCACATACTTTTGTAGTTAGCAATACCACTACAAAATGACATGTCATCGTTTCAATTATGTATATAATTTCAATTATATAATAATCATTAGTATCAGCTTTATATTCGAGTGCATGTTATGTTTTACTAGACACCAGTAAAAAACCTCATGGGCGATAACCGTGGGGGGGGGGCGCACTCTGTATTATTTTTTTCATCATCTTCTTTCCCGTATCTGCCAAAAGGCGTCCTGAGGTACACATCCTGAGCACTGCACGCTTCATCGTATAAATACATGCTTAACTCAAAATTCGTTGACTATGAAAGGCTTCGCCGGCGCAATTTATGGCGACGAAAACTATTAATTGTAACTTGGCACACACAATAAATTATAACTTTCATGTGCATATTTGTATCAAAGTAAACTTAATTTGATGTAGCTATCCAATGGTGGAGGCCCAATATCAGTTGGGGTAGTGGCTGCAAAGTTATTAGCTTCCGAAAAGCGTCACGTACGGCCGAGTACAGCCGGCCGGGTTGAATGTCGGTAAATTGTCTAGTAAGCTGACAAGAAACCTCACGAACGCCACGCGCCCGCTCGGTAATTATCTTAACTAAACATAGCCAAGCATGATATTTCACAACAAATCTGGCAATGTCGATGTTTCAACTAAAATACAAATTGGAAAGAAAACGGCAGGACGTCCAAGGACATGAAACACAAACATACAATAATAATGTGCAAATACATAGTGACCTATTTTGTGCAGACTACAATTTTATCTAGCCAATAAAATACATCGACTATTCCTTGACATACCTTCATTGCTATCCTTCCCGCCCTGCAACGCCGCTGGATATTTTTCAAGCCGAAACCTCACGACCGCTAAATATGGCTGGCAGACTGTGTGGCTGCCTTGTCAACTTGGTTACCGATCAAGCACACCGGTTTCAGTTCCACGAAACAGGACAGACCACTCGGAAATGACCACCTGTCTTCAGCAAACACTGGTGACGTGACAAAGTCCTGGGAACTTGATAACAAGGCCGTGCTCACACCACTGCGGGCTGCACGGGATCCAGAAGAAAGGGCGAAATTGAGAGAAGAGAAATGGATAGCGAAATATATAGTGTTGCAGCTATGCGCAAATGGTTTCGTTTGTTCGTGAATTATTGTATCGGGCTGTGATAATTAGCGTAGACAAATTAAAAAACAACCCTAGGACTGAAATGTTTCTGAAAATAAAGTTGCCATAAGTTCAGCATGTTTTTTCTATACCGACATTTGTATGGACCGTCCGTGCTCAAGTTACGCCGAATTATAGTATTTGTGCACAAAGGCAAAAGAAGTCAATTAATAGCGTTTATATCAGTACATGACACTATTTTCTTCTTATGTGTTTTTGCGAAAACGATTTTCTTGGTAGCGAATGAATCGCTGCAATAAGACTTGTGCTCTTAATATTGCATCAACAGACGAATTTGATTACAACAGTCTCCTTACCATGCAGAAAGAACAGTAGGCTTCCATCACCTCATGGACTGGGAGAGGGGAGGAAATTCAAAAAGAGATTGAAATTACAATCAAATATGTAGTTTATCCACTCCACATGTCAATAGAGGCGGAAAGTGGGCACTTTGGCAAGGTGACGCGACACCGGATAACTGGTTGCTAACTGGTAACATGTTGGTAACTGGTAACTGGTTGGTAAATGGTAACTGCATGGTAACTAGTAACTGGTTGGTAACTGGTAACTGGTTGGTAACTGGTAACTGGTTGGTAAATGGTAACTGCATGGTAACTAGTAACTGGTTGGTAACTGGTAACTGGTTGACAACTGGAAATTGGTCAGTGCCCATTCCCCAGTCACGTCCCTCGAGCCCCAGGGCCCTAATTAGCGCCACCTGGCCCTTCCCATGACCTACCTGTGACCTTTCACAGCTGTCAGCACGCCGTGAAAAGGTCACGTCGATAGACCCCGCAAATAGCCCCAGGGCAGAACCACCCCCGGAGGAAACGACAATGAAATATCGCCAGTCAGTGAAGTGACGGAACACAGGTCATCGCTCTTTCTCTCTCTCATGGGAAATTACGCGATTCAGCAGTTGAGTTTGTTATAATGTATTTGTGTATTAATATGCACGTTATAATAAACAATAAATTGTATCATCCATCAGCAGGTTTGCCATCAAGAGCATACAAGAAAGCAGCTTGTAAATGGCACTTAGTCAAATTAAAATTGGTCAACGCTTAAAAACGCCAGCGGCCATATACGGAGCTTGTTGCAGCTACAAAGAAACCTGTTAACCAGTGCTAAACCGTCCGCTCCGCTGGACGATCTATGCAAAGACTACATTTGTTTTGTACATTTCATGTTACAGGACTTTTAGCGCCACCTATCATATGTGCTGGCTGCGCCACCTACCAGCGCTACCTCATATTTGCCTTCTGTTCGACGTACTTGTAGTTTAAGTTCTGCTAACAGATGGTGCATCACACGAAAAATAACAAAAACGTGTTATTTTTAACAATACAGATATTATCTTAACGTGTAGGAGGACAGTTTGAAGTTGGGAAACGAGGGGGGACATAAATACACACGCACATGTTGCCATGCGATCTGCAAAATTAATTTCTTTGATAATATTTTATACTAATGTGTCAAACTTACATAAACAAATATTCTAAGAAAAATTTGGGAGTGGATTAATAGACAGATAGAAATGATTTAAATAGTAAGTAACATTTAAAAGTTTAACCCTATTCCGTGCTGGCGGCCATCATAGCGTTAACGTGCGGAAAAGCAACCCCCCCCCCCACACCGCCCAGATACTTTAAGAACCACTCTGTCGATTTCCATGGGACAAACGCCATTCGATTTGTAATGACATGACTTCTTTGTTCCTTATTTTTTAATGGGGGGTTAGGGGGTTGTTTTTTTGTGCTTTTAAATGGTCATTGCAGTCATGTGGTTTGACTGATTTTTATGCAATAAACGTTTTCGATGATCAAAATAAAACAAAAAATATGCGTATTCAGGGAATGTAAAATGGGGGATTCGCTGATAACAAATATGTGCTTTTCATGATTGTTTGAGACGATAAGAACGTCACATGTGTGCATTATTTGCTGTAATTTGTTAAATGTAACATTTTACTCATAGGCGGATCCAGGTAAAGAACGTGGTGTGCACCATGCATACAACGCTTCATCATTATGCTAATTTGAAGGTACACCTAATTTGATAGATAGATTCGCCTCCCATTTGCATATACCTGAGTGTATCTCTTCCCACAAAGTATGTGGAATTTCAGTATACATGATGCGTATTGCAGTTAAAGCGTTTCTGGCGTATTTATTGCAC
Source organism: Semibalanus balanoides (assembly GCA_014673585.1). NCBI lineage: Eukaryota > Metazoa > Arthropoda > Thecostraca > Balanomorpha > Balanidae > Semibalanus > Semibalanus balanoides. The sequence goes on along the minus strand of VOPJ01008841.1, from coordinate 23,964 downwards.
CGCAAGCTACGGTGAAAGTATACGGTTCACAACCACATTTATAACACCATCCCAAAAACAGAAACCTGGTAATGCCTCTGCTGAGCCGATTTTTGTTTTGACACAACACGTGTAAATCCATAATGGGAAAAGTCAGAAAACTTCAGGACGCTAGAACGGTTTGGGAGCGGCAAGCGAAAAACCACCGGGAGCAGAATCTGCCTCCCCAGCACGGAATATAGGGTTAACAGATCGTCCCCAACCACTTCTTCCCTGGAAAAAGATGGTTCGAGGTATTTGCGAAGGACAGATTAATTTTCCTCGATATAAACTACTTCGATCTAGGTTTGTCATTGTTAAAAAATGTGTTGTCAAAAATGAGAACATCGTGTGAAATTGCTTTAAAAACCAAAGAACCATTTTTAGAAACAGCTTTTGCTATTTCACCAAGAGGTTAACATAAAAACTTCTTGAACAAATATAAGCCTTTATTTCGCCCCTTCAAAAGTATTTCAAACATGTGGTAGATCAATAAACTATGCATTTGCACGCCTATTACGTGCCCAAATTATACATAAGGTCATCCGCATTGTACTATAAATTTAATAATGAATTTGTGTCATCTTATACAAATGCACACACAAATTTATATTCTCACATTACCTAGCAAAATATCATAAAGCATTCAGTAGGATGTCAAAGTTCATAATAATTCAATCATTGAACAAAACAAAACACAATGAAACTTAGACATATGCCTCTTGCAAATGCCTTAAAGCTCACCGGTACATTAACAATGAGACATAACTCTCAGTTGATCCTCCTCAGGTCAACATTCCTTCGATGTGTGTGAAACACTGATATACGTATATATATATCTGCATTTTGAGGCGAATATCCACTTCCAGTGACAGACTTATGCGCAAGGACGCAAAACATTAACACGAAGCGCAATATAAACAATGATTATTACGATATAGGGTGGCATAACACGTGAACATGATTATCCAAGTTCTCACATGCCCAGCGAACAAGCTATAAAGTCGGCTAAATCGATTAATCCCCGCAGCCCGATCAACATATAAGTAACTCGGGTCTCGGACAACGAAATCAATAACGCCTGCCTGTTTTCCCCCCTAAAATGTGCATTGAATATGTATGTACTCTGTACGTTATTTTCGTCTTCATCTTGAAAGCATAACTCCACAAACGATCGCTAAGCGTGCTCTTTCGCCTGACAGTGGCAGCCGCATCACATTAGCAAAGCACACCACCGCAACTCGCCAACACTTGCTAACCGGCTCGGAGTGAAGGCACAAATCGGTGCAGAGAACATCGCCGACTTCGTTCGCGCAGCTGCTATTCCGTAATTTCGTAAATTTAAAGGCGGCAAACAATACTGACGGTGGGAAAACAAACACTTTCAGCTTCAGAGCCTTCAAAGTGACATTTGACCGGAGAAGTTCCACAAAACGACATCGGATGCATGTAAGATGAGGGAAACAATACGTCATTTGCAATGTCCGACAATCGGGTGTTCTTTATGTTTCCTCTACGTCGAGTTTTCCGTTCATCATTCAGCTTTCAGGTAGTGTCAGCACCAAGATGTCATCTTTCAATCGGTTGTGCTGTGGAGCTTACAAACCGCGGCCACTCTGTCTATGTGTTAACAGTGTCTGCTGCGAGTTCACTCAGACAGCTGCTCCACTTCAACTCCTTCACCTCCTTTCGACATGTCATCAAGTCCTTCAAGCTCCCCTTCACCACCACACAACATCCTCAACTCCTACGTCTTGTATTCTATCACGATCCCCATTTCCTGCTCTTCTGTTTCGTCTTCTCGTCCTATCTTCTCCCCCGCTGCTCCACGCCACCTTAATCGATCATCTTGTACAGCACGATGCTGAAGACCATGCCGAGGATCATGATGCAGGCGATGCCGATGCCCACGCCGCCCACCACCTTGGCGTGATCCTTGACGTACTCCCTCACCTTCTCCTTGCAGCCGGGTTCGTAGGCCTCGCCCGAGGTGCAGGTCTCTGCCTCCGGCATATCGGCGCAACAAGAGGACGGAATATCGTTGTTCCAATCGCCGGCATCCTTCACTCCGCAGCACTTCAGCTTCGACTGGGCCAGGTCCCAGGCCTGCTTGATCTCCTTCTTGGTGCTGTACTTTGCCATCGAGTCCTTCATCTTCTTCTCGATCTTGTCGCCAACGTCGTCGCGGAACACGTAGGCCAGGATGCCGGCGGTCAGCATGAACAGGAAGATGATGAGCAGGATGATGAAGTACGTCAGCAGCATGCACTTGATCTCCTTCAGCGCGCCGAAGCAGCCCAGGAACGAGATGATCACCACGACCACGCCGGCGAAGATGAGCAGGATTGCCGCGTTCGAGTACATGGTCGTGCCGACGATCTCGGAGAACTGGTTCTTGTCGACGAGCGTCCAGATGCCGACCGAGAACACCGTCAGGCCGCCGACGAAGATGAGGAAGTTGGCCAGGAACAGCAGGTACTGCATCACCTTGCCGCAGCCTTCGATGCCCTTTCCGAAGCCCATGACGGCGGCGAGTGTTGTGCGAGGACGAAGTCCTGGTGCTTCACAGAGAGCGGTTTGGCTGAACGACGACCGCGCCTTGCTGGCGAACACCTTGCTCTATGTCACACCGTAGCTCCTCCAGATGACTACGACAGATACTTGCAAAGATACCTGCTGTAGCCAGCGACCGAGGTGAGCCCCTTCGCCAACTAGTCCAGGAGCAGAGTACGGGACGGACTGCCTGCTGATACGGCCACAGGTGGACTGAGCACGTCCGTAGAACGGCGGCGAGTAGCTGATGCAGCTCATCGATCCGAAGCGATGTCGTCACCGCCTCACAATGGGGGGGCATAGGGAGGGGATGGGACAGGGGAGGAGCTTACTTGGACTGTTGGCCGGCGGAGGCCCACAGGACCACTCGCGTGCGCCAATGCGAGGCGGTATGTAGACTAATCGTTTTCAGGTAAATGGCCTTTTCACGCACGTCGTTAAGGACGCGTTCGATTGAGGTGCGGTGTGACGTCACTGAAGATGACGCCACTGATGACGTCATACATGTGTAGAGTTGATAAATGATGTTTCGCCCATTAGGGAGGTACACAACAAAGACAGGATGTTTACTAGTTGAAGGGTTTCTGGAAAGTTGTCCAGGGTAACGGAAAATATGTTGCTACTATTTCGCTATTTCGCTATTTCTTTGTTTTATGGACGGATGCATCCAATAATGATATCACATTTGTTGTGTCTTAGGTCAGCTACAGTAGAGCGGTTACCAGCCTATACAATAGCAACATAAAACGCAAATTTGCAATATATAACTCATTATGTTCATACAGCTGGTCAAATGGCCATAAATATGTCAAAATATTTATATAAAATATTTCATTTCAAACAAAAAGCAAAAACTTTTTATACATGAGATGCCAGTAGATGCCATGATTATTAAATAAATGATGATGTGAACGATCACTAACATGGAAATGTCTACTTTTTATCAATAATGGCCTAAATTACAGAAACAAGCTTTCGATGCTATTTCTTTCAGGATTTTTAATCTTGAAAATGTTATGACAAAGAAAGCTTGATTATTTGATTTAGTTAATTATTGATGAAAAATAAACATTGACATGTTAGTGATCATTCACATTAGCATTTAAAAAGCACACAGGTTTAAAACGTGCATAATACACGCATAATGCGCCCTTTGCTTTAGAACGATAAAGGTTTGATCAACTACACTTGCACTTGGCTGCTAATTGTTAGAGGTCTGTTCACTTTTTATGTAAACATGCCTTTGATATAATTCGGATATATACAACCTTTGATATACTTTGTACATGAATTAACTGTTCATATTGCCGTCATGTGACATTGTGATACTTTTAAATCATAGCTTATTACATAATAATATAATATTATTTAGTTTTGTTGGGAAATCTTTAAAATACTTATTGATTAGTAAACAACTTTGTAAACTTATTCTTATATTGCATTTAGTGATAGTAAATCACTTTACGTACTGTTCGGAATAATCCAAAGTGTTAAGGCACGTGAAGTTTCTGTATACTCAAAGTATTCCATGACAGCGCTGAGCGCTGGACTATCTTACGCACAAAGTAAGTGACCTCTTTCTTCACCATTGGGCTGTGACCAAGTGGCGCACTTTTTATGAAGATAATTTTATAAAGAGTAATTTTCTACATCTACTGCACAGTGGCGTTCTGGCCGGTCTAGCCTTCGCGAAAACTCCAATGATAACTTACAAAGTTTGGTAACAAAATGTATATCAATCGACTGAAAAATGTCCATCGGGTCACGAACATGCACCATTGATTTGATCGTTCATGCTTTTTTTTTTCGTAGAGGAATGGTTGACGTCAAACGCACAAGAGTTTACGTCCCTTTAAAAACTGATTATTTCACGGGCGATGTAAAACGTTCAGGAAATGTGAATGATGAGTCAAAATGTTTGTATTTTTCGCACACAATGGTGGTTTTGTGGCGATGTACTGATGTATAGTCATGCATATGGCAGTTAGATCAGAAGATTGAGCAAATCAATACGCAAATAATATTAAGTAATATGCCTTATCTCTGTTGATGCCTAAATTGCCTTATAAAATTCGATAGAGCCAAATAAAAAGTATCTCAGGTCAGCCGCGTCAAACAAGCCAGTATAAGCCAACTGGGATTCGTATTTAACAGGTTATAACTATAAAAAGTTGCGGAAAACCTGCGTTTTAGCCACAATGTAACACTTTGCAAGAAGTTTTGCTATTTTCTTGAGCGCCTGGATATAGGAACTCAGCGCACGGTAAATGAGTTAAGCTCGCATTTGAAGGCTTTTATTTCACCGATGGCATAAAGCACCACTAAACTACAGCGAGCTCATAAGTAAAGGTGACAAAAATTTGATATCTTTGGACCCAGGTCTGAACCGGTCCCAAAAGCTGAAAACTGATCCCAGTTATACCCCGTGCAAGGCAAATTTGAACCCAGCGGACCTCAAAGTTCTACAGCAGATGCCTACTTATCTTCCAAGTTCTTACCACATCTGATATAATCCTATTTTCATGATGTGGAAATGCCGAACCCTTATGCAAAGCAGTAATAAATTTATGAATACACTTTTTTACAATTTGTGTGCAAATGTATGATCTTTTATCTCTATTTCGTGCGGGGGATGATTCTGACTCCCATTTTTGTATCTCTTCTGTTGCTCCTAAACTACTGGGTCTAGCGTCTTTAAATTTGATGAATTTTCCCATCATAACTTGCCACGTGTTGTGTCGAAATTTAACGAAAATTGGCTCTGCAGAGGCGATGCCAGGTTCCTGTTCTTAGTAGGATGTTACAAATGCGGTCGTTCCTTCGAAATGTGTACTTCCTTCGTAGTTTGCAGTGAAATAGATGCATCAGAAGCATTTTCACTGGAATATACATCATACATACTGGAATTGTACATATGTTTGGATGAGGCACACTAAGGTACACAAAACGGGAGGCGATACCAACACCATTCCTAAAACTAGGTACACCTTCAAATTAGCAAGATGATAAAAAACGTTACGTGCATGGTACCCCTCGTTGTTTACCTGGTACCTGGATTCGCCTATGCGCAATATGTTACCTTAAGCAAATTACAACAAATAATGTCCACATGTGACGTTCTTATCGTCGCAAACAATCCTGAACAGAACAGCACATATTGCTATCAGAAAATCCCCACTTCATTTTAAATCCCCTGAATACGCCTATTATTTTGTATTTTGATGCCTGTCTTTTGATTTTTTGAAGACCAGTACATTTCAAGCTTAAAAACGTGTGTTGCTTTACAATCAGTCGAACCATATGGCCGCAATAACCTTGTAGATCACACTTTGTCTGCCCCCTGACCCCGCATTTGGGACAAAATAATGTTTTTGGTGTAACACAAAAAATATTTGTTCGTCGACAAATCGAATGGTGTTTTAACCATCGAAATCGACGAGTGGTTTTCTCGAGATATCGGGAAGGGGGAAGAATCTGCCCCGCACGTTAAAGGGACTTGTCCACCTTAAACATAAAGAATTTGAGTTGAGATAGCCATTTTGCGTGCTTGGCAATTGGAAATTATGTATGGTATAAGTTAAAACAACACTGAGGTCGAATCACAGAGAAAATCAGTTTGGTTTTGGACATCTGTAACATCCCCCAGTCCCCAATGTATTTGAATGGTGGCCATGAGCCGATGTCCGTAGTCTCTCTTTCTAGATGTTGATTACAGTCGACTTGTTTTACCTTGGCCATACATTAAGCATACACTAGTCTTACTTATGGCAGCGTGATTTTTTTTATAATCCTTCATATGACCGTCATCAGCCCAAATATTAAAAACTGATTTTGTATGAAATTGAGCACTGTTTGGTGAGAAACAAATGTCGTTTAATCGTGTTCGGCAGCATTCACTTCATATTTTTGCACACAAACGACGTACATTTGACACATTTTTTTTTCGGTGGGAGTGTCCCTTTACCATTATTCTGGTTAACCGACGGAATAGGGTTACCACGACAACAACTACACACAAGATACATAAACAACAACAACAACATATATCATAGTAAACAAGCCAGCAAAGCAGTCGACAAACAGGTCGAAAAGTTTGAATCACTACTTAAAACGTTTCTGGATACTCGAAAGCATATGATTGCACGCAAATAAATTACCTAAACAGTGTTGCAGTGCTGCTTACAGTGTTTGCAAATTTCAAATTAAATCGTCCCAGAAATTGGCTTTAAATATGGTTCATGGAGCAATACAATCTTTAATATTCTAATGCCATAGTCACATTTGAATCATAATCGAATATCGAAAACCAAAAATGTACCATAATGTTCTATATTGCACGCAATCCCCGCGTACAACACCCCCTGCAACATGTTTGCTGTTTAACGTAATGTATTCCTTGATCAATTGCCTTTCTAATGATGCTTTACTGGTTGATGCATGTTGTAAGATAAACAAGTTATGAGGGTTTATAGGTTTCGCGAGGCTAAATCCTCTTTTCCGCCCACTGTGCACTGGGGTCAGGAATTACCGTCAAGGAGAGCCTCTGTCAGACACTTAATGGAATTCCTTTGTCCTTTTTTCTAATTTGTATAAGCAATTGCAAAACTTGTGTCATGCCGCATAGCGGCGCGAAATTTTGAAGTTTTTGACCGGATAGCAGGATTTTGACTACTGCAAAAAAACATTGTTATGATAAATTGATATCTTTCCCTGACAAATTGTTAACTTTCGCCATTTTCTCCTAAGGTTGTTTTTCACCTTCAGTGCAGGCACGGATTATTATATGCCGGATGGGATTCTCGACGAATTTGGGGACTATGTGGCACCCTGGCGGCGGATGGCCTGGACTAAAACGACAGGTGGGCGGCGAATTTCTCCGCGTCCGCTGTACAATCGTACGCATTGTCCCGTGGCTCTCTTCGTGATTTTCGCAAATATCCGCTTATTTGAGACGCTGAATGTATGTGATCCGTTTTCACGCCACCTTGCAGTATCATGTAACTGAAGGATTTTTAGAATTATGCGAAACAACATAATGCATGGGATAAATCAAATATGCGTCTGCTTTGTCTTGTAGGAAGGTATAACGTAGCTGGAGTGGTGTACTGCGGTTTGCGGGTCGTCGCTTGTACACTGTAGTCAAGTTTGCTTAATTTGAAGAAGTTTGAGTTGATTTGTGTTGATTTGTGTCATTTTTCCTGATAGCTTGCAGTAGAGCACCCAGACATCAGTCATTTGCATCCTAGCATGTTATGTCCAGGCACGTAGCCAAGGGGGGCGGCCGTCTCCCCTTGACTCCTGGGCAGGTAGGAGGGGCCCCTGATCATGTCGGTAGGGCGAAAAAACAGACAGCGCAGTCTCTTATCAGGTCGAAAGGGCCCCTGAGCAGACTAGAAGGCCCTCGGCCAGACCCAGAGGGCCCCTGAAGAAGGTTCAAAAGCGGCCCGGCTGTGTAGGTCAAAGGGCACCCTGAACAGAACAAAGAGGCCCTCTGTTTGTTGCGGGTCAGAGGGCCCGTGGAACATGTCAATATGAAGCCTCCTAGACCCAGTACGGGAGGGAGCGGACCATTTTTCATCCGTTCTACTGGGCCCTTCCAGACGCTCGGGAATGGGCCCTTTCAACGCTCAGGAATGAGCCCTTTCGAGAGCCCTCCCCCGGGTGAAATCCTGACTACGTGCCTGGTTAAGTCCAGCACAATTTTCAAAACAAAAAGTGTTGTATGGTGCATGCTAATTGCTGCTCCGTGTGCATGAACATTTGAATACTTAACCCGCGCCGTGCCGGTGCTCGGCGCCACCTTCGCCGTGCCGGAGGAGGGTGTTAAGCCCCCCCCCTTCTAACTTCTAACTCGGCTCCTATGGGACGCCGCCGCCAAAGAGACCAGTGTCAAGGTGATACCGTACGCGAGGTATTGTCTATGCATATGGGCTCCGCCGGATGGCGGCGACTAGAAAAGTTGTCTGCAATCGATGTGTAGCACCACACATGGTGTTTGTTTCCCTGCAAACGCACCGGGGAAATTGGCCTTAGTGGCACAAGCCGGACTTATATGAAATCGCTAAGGGGGTGCCCCTAATGTGATTTGATAAATTGTACTTCAGTTCTCACTCATGCAACGGCATAGGCCTTAATGTAATACAGATTTGAAATAATGGGGCTCGGGCCCCTCCAAGAAATAATAAAGTTGAAACCCCTGCTTAGTGATTTCTTTCCAATCCGCTAAGCCTCAGGGTGAAGGGCGCTGGCTGGCGCGACCTCCTGTTGTAAAGTTTATTTCCACCGATCAATCCCGCTAGAGGCGCTATGTGCATCGACCGGTGGTAAGCGAACATCCAAGTGCCGACACGGAGTTTCCAATCCGTTACTACAAGTAATCCGTGGTGCAGGGATGCGTGGGGTTGCATATGGTTGTTATTGAGGCCCCCGCTCGCCCGCCCCCCGCCCCGACCCCGCCCCCCATTCCTGAGAGGGGCATTTCCCCTGGATGCCCCCCCCCCCTGCTGCTGGATCCGCCAGGGATAGCAGCGTTTCCTGATTCCTCGCTCCGGAACGGAAACCCACCTGCAGACGTTGATGGTGGCGCCGCCGAGCGGACCGGCATGGACTCGAGCCTCACGCTGGCCCCAGTAGGTAGCAGCTCGATCGCCGGTGTCGAGGCCGTGAAGTCCATTGCCGAGTCGTTTTCCTCGGTAGCCGTGGAGTCTGAGGCATCAACTCCGGCAATGGGAAGCAGCGGTATGTCGTCATCCAGACCATCCTGAAATAAACACGACCACATGCTTTTAGGCGACACAATATTCGCTCAGTTCTTGGACGAGATACCGACACGGTTAGCGTATTTATATTGTATTAAAAAACAGAGTGTAAATCGTGTAAACATAGTTCAGATCCCTTTGTAATCCTTCCCGACTGCCGGTCCTCCATCCTCTGTCACGCCTACATTAACCCGGGTTCTGGTGGCCGCTGGCCACCGGGCATGCATGTGGCGGCCCTCGAGCCGTCCCCCCCCCGAGTGGTGTCCGTTTGCATGAAGTGGGCCCTCCTCGTGGCTTCGCCCTGCGGGGAAGGGCCTGTCCATGAGCGGTTGCCCGGTCGGCGTTCCCATTATCGACCAACTTCACCCCTTTTTCCTTCATCAACATGGCTGTGCAATGGGCCGAAGTGGGCCGAAACGGTCTTAATCTTTACCGAACCAAACCAAAATGTTACCAAAGTCAACTTTCCCAATCGGTTAACATAGTCTCGAATTCGTGGATTTTGAAAGTAGGGAAACGGATATAGATAACTTAGGTTCTCAGGCCTGCTATTGAGGCCCAGTGGCCAGAGGAAGTAGCTTCTCCAGACAAGTTTCGAAGGGGAGTGGGGGGTGTTTGATCTGGAAAAAAAAAATCGCTTAAAGTAACCATCAAAATCCTCAAAATACAGATTTCTCCCTCGGATTTGACCCACTTCCTAGTCAATAGTTGGGGGGTGGGGGCTGAAGCCTCAGTTGGGGGATGGGCTGAAGCCCCCAACTGAATAGGAACCTACACTCCTGCCGGTGGCACTACGAATCCCCCGAGCAACCGGGTCCTCTTCCTGAACTCTCAGCCTGGTGGAGGAGTCGATGTCAGATGAAGCCAGCGAGTCGTGAGGACCGTGGCGAGTCAGTGCCGCACACAAGGCAACCGACTCTGATTTATGCCGGTGACCAGGAATGGCGGGATCGGATTGTGAAAGGCAGGGTCCACGCAGCAGACTCTGCTTTTAGCGAAGGGATCCCGACGTTCATACCAACAAAACAAGATGTTTCGACTAAATTATTGACCAGAATGACCATTCGTCACCCAAAAGGTTTAAATAAATGATGTGAACAGCTCGTGGGACAAACCGAAGACATCATTAGACCAGATGATCGGAGTGTTCTGGCAACGATCCCGTCAGTCGCTTGATGGGGCTCCTATCATCGATCTCCCAAGCAGCCGGCTTAAAGCCATAACTCGATCCGAATCACCCGTTACCAACAATCGAACGATCTTCAGCGGGAAGCACCTCAATCTCCAGTACCACGTCATTCGAACCATTATACCATCGACGTCATTACATACAAGGGCGGATCTAGGGGGGCAAAGGGGCCATGCCCCCCCCCCAAACCACCCAAAATCGGCGCAAATTTGACACATTTCCTGAGTTTGCCGTAAAACTAAGCAACTTTTACTAGAGAAAGTTTGTTTTAAATCAATTATTGATACATAAGCAAGATAAATCCGATGAGTTTTCATAATTATGCGATAATTTTTGGGATTTGCCCCCCCCAAAAAAAAACTGTCAAAGTAACACTTTCTGGATCCGTTTATGATTACATAACACACTGCTACCGGACAGCGTCCGTCAGTTACTCTGCGTCGCAGGGATTGTGTGGAACAAATTACCGGCAGCTTCGGAGGGGCTTCCCAGCGAAGCCCTGCGAGACACAGGGCAGACATCGCCGCAGGTGACGAAACGGTACAAATGGTCACAGACGATAAAAGGGAGACTTAGGACGCGTTCTGGCCGCACTTTCCCGGAATCCCCGGCATCCCTGCCAGTCCCCGGCGAGCGTCAGCTGTTGCGTTCCGACCGGCATTTCCCTTTTCCGCGGCAAATTTGTGGGAAACGTATCCAGGGACGTAGCCATGGTGGGGGGGGGGGAGGGGACACGGGACGACCCCCCCCCCAGTCAGCAAACATTATGGTGAGGAGCAGATTAGATTATTCCACCGACGTGCCCCCCCCCCCCCATGATACAATTATGGCTAGTGCCTGAAACGCACCAAATACGACTACTTAACGAGTTCATCACATCCACCTATTGGCTAAGTGGCAATGTAATTATACATTGAGGTTCTCTTTAACACTTTGTTATTCGGTATCTCGGTGAATTGCAAGATTAAGCATCAGCTGACGCAATCTTGCCAACTGCTGGCAGGGCAGTCCCTGCCAGCAGTTGGCAAGATCAAGATTGCGCGGATAGCTTTCCCAGATTCTCCGTTTTCCTGCGCGGAATTCCCGTGAATCCCGAGAATCTCCCCGGCGCGAAAAACAGTTCCAGAACGCACTTTCCCGGTGAATCCCTGGAATCCCCGTGGGAATCGACGGTCAGAACGCGCCCATAGTCACAAAAGGAGAACGGTGGACTAAGCCGACCAACGGTAGACAAAGTTACAGGCGGAGAAAACCGCCCACAACCAACAGCCCTCTGCGAGAGACATTAGACACACGGACATTATACATTAGACACATGGACATTATACATTAGACACACGGACATTAGACATTAGGCACATGGACATTGTACATTAGACCCACGTATATTATACATTAGACATTCGGACATCATACATTAGACACGCAGACATTATATATTAGACATTCGGACATTAGACATTAGATATACGGACATTAGACATTAGATACACAGACACTGACATTATACATAAGACATACGCACATTAGACATTAGACACAAAGACATTATACTTTAATGCATTAGACAATCCCCGCACGGACATTATACAGAATACATATATACATTATACATTTGACACATGGATATTATACACTAGACATATGGCCATTAGACATTAGACACATTATACATTATACATGCGGACATCATACATTAAACACGCGGACATTATACATTATACATATATAAAGAAGACATTTGACACACGGACATAACACATTATGCACATGGACATTTAAGACATTATGCAGATGGACATCAGACATTTATGCACAATGCGACATAGAACCATTATGCACATGCGACATCAGACATTATGCACCACGGACATAAGACATTTATGCACAATGACATAAGACCGATATGCACATGACATCAGACATTTATGCACAGTTGGACATAAGACATTAGTGCACGATGCGACATAAGACATTATGCACATGGACATCAGACATTATGCAGCATGGACATAAGAATTGATGCACATGGACATCAGACATTATGCACACGGAGCATGAAGACATTATGCACATGGACATAAGACATTATGCACATGGACATCAGACATTATGCACAGGACATAAGACCATTATGCACATGGGACATCAGGACATTATAGCACGACGGACATAAAGACCATTATTGGCACGATGGACATAAGACCATTATGCACATGGACATCAGACATTATGCACATGGACATCAGACATTATTGCACATGCGACATAAGACATTATGCACATGGACATCAGACTTTATGACCACGGAATAAGACATTATGCACATGGACATAAGACATTATTGCACAATGGACATAAGACATTAGAAAGAGAAGATCAAACTATTAGACATAGTATAACATTCAACATTAGAATATGAACAATTAGAACATGTGCATTATACATAAGAAACACGGACGACAACATACATAAGACACCCGGACTGCCCAGGAATGGATGAACGTTTCGTAGCAGAATTTCAGATTTAGTGGTGACGATAGCAGGTCCTCCGTGACCCGTGACCTAATGACAGACCCACTGACGAAGTGATAACAAACCTGCAGTGGAAAGGACATGGGCTCTACGTGTCAGAAGCGGCACGCTGATTCCGGGTGGTGTTTGTGCTGTCTGTCTGCCCCGTCTGTTTGTGCTGTCTGTCTACCTGTCTGTCTGTTTGCCATGTTTGTCATGCTACCCAGCGCTGTCTGACGGTGTTCTCTCTGCAAGCCAGTCTCTGTGGGAATGACTGCACGTCCACCATCTGCTTCTCACTGAGCAGATCGGCCTCCCCTCCCCTCACCCTCTATCGATGTCTGAGCAGCCTCCCCTCCCCTCCCTGTCGATGTCAGAGACGCACCACTCTCTCCTTCCCTCACCTCCTTGTCGTTGCCGCAGAGGTCAGGCTCGTCCCGTCCAATCTCCTTCCTCCAGACGCGCATCAGCGTCTCGAAGGCAGAGTCCCTGCTCAAGAGGCTGCCGAACACGTGGCGACCTTCACTGCTGAGCACGGCCACGGCGTTCGGGATGATGCGCGCCGTCCGCTCCTTCGTGATGTCCAGCACCAGCGAGCACGGGATCAGGATCTGAAATGATGCAGTGGTACTGAGTCAGGATCTGAAATGATGCAGTGGTACGAAGTCAGGATCTGAAATGACACAGTGGTACGGAGTCAGGGTCTGAAATGACACAGTGGTACAGAGTCAGGGTCTGAAATGATGCAGTGGTACAGAGTCAGGGTCTGAAATGACACAGTGGTACAGAGTCAGGGATCTGAAATGACACAGTGGTACAGAGTCAGGATCTGAAATGACACAGTGGTACGGAGTCAGGATCTGAAATGACACAGTGGTACAGAGTCAGGATCTAGAATAGCACAGCGGGTCAGGTTATGACGGCAGGGCACAGAAGCAGGGTGTGACGACAAAATAGATAAGGAACCGGAGTTGACATCAAATATCAAGTTTTACACGCATCTTAAAAAATTAGTACCTGCCAATATCAGCATTATGACAAAGATTATTGTTGAAAAGAACAGCACTTACTACAGTCTCACTGGCCGATCCAGGGGGAGGGCATTAGTGGCAAATGCCCCCCCCCCAAAAAAAAAAACTGAAATCGGCGCAAATTTACACATTTCCTGATGTAGAAGAAGATCTACGCAACTTTTACTAAGGAAATTGTATCTTAACACGTCTAGCAATGCACAAGGGAGCGAAATCCGATTAAAAAATATGAAGTTTTACGGGGTGATGCCCCCCATGGCGCCAAAAAATAAATCCTAGATCCGCCAATGTACAGTCTACACTAGTTAGATTGGTGGTTAAATGGGGGCAGACGCAGGAATGGCAACCTCCAGCTTATCGCCAGAATCTGACCTGTCACAAGAGGCGCTATGCCATCTGTCTTAGCCTTGGCACGATCAGATATGTGACCCAGTTATATAATGTTCGATGCATCCCAATTAGTCCAATATTTGGCTTATGCAGCATATCGCCTGCATTTCCATTCGCAAAGCTTGACCATAATTCCTTTATCCAGTAAAGTTGTTGAAAATTCAAGATATTTCCATCGAAATCGCCCGGTAACTATATTGCCCTAATAACATCGCGTGCGAATAACCAAATCACCATTGAGCAAAGTCATCTCCGAAGCTAGCGTTCTGCAAACGGTCATCTCCCGGCAGAGTTTCGACAGAGTCAATATTGAGTGAGAGCTGGGTTTGTATGGGCAGGTCGGAGCTGCTGCCACCAGGGGCGGATCCAGAACGGGTGGCTGGTAGCCACGTGCACGAAAGTCTAAATGACATATAGTTAGGGGGGAATCCACAAAAAGTATCACACAATTCTCAAAAACTCAATCGGATGTCGCTTGTCTTATGCAGTCGAATAACTGAGTTAAAACAAGGTTTCATTAAAATAGTCGCCTTAGGTTTTATATTATATCAGGACATTGTGACACATTTGTAACAATTTCAGGTGTTTGGAGGCATGGTCTCGTGCCCCCCCCCCCTCTGGATCCGCGTATGGCTGCCCACTACGGCCGTTGCCATCTCGTACGAGTGTGATCAGAACTAGCTAGCCCCGGCCAGTCGGCGTGGTGGATAATACGCTCATTTCCAGACACACGCCATTTGCTTCCTCTGATGAACGCCAATGCTGATTTCAATTGACGTCATAAATCATAACTGAACATTTCGCAGGTTTATGCGTTTCTTCAGAGCCCTCGTGTATCCTGAAGCAGCTGTGTTACACTGAATTATGAAGGTAGGTACCAACACTGTACATATCTACGCTGTCGGCTGTACTTGCAAGACACTGGTGATATATGTTGATCAGCAGTCAATAAGAGTTATGTCGTTGCTCCCCGGAGCCGGATAAGATAATCTATTTATTTTGCTTACCATATCTTTTGCCACACTGCCGTCGCCAACATTCTGCAGAAACGCCATTTTATCTAGCTGCAGTGCATAGAACGGTACTATGGATTTCAGACCGTGTGAGACCCCGTTTTTTGGCNATGCGTGCTCCCCACGTCCCTACCTGCGCAGCGGCGCCCGCGGTCGACCTAGCCAGTCGCGTTTCACGCCTACCGTGCACCCATGTGCGGGGCCGGCACACAGCTGTCCACTGGCGGCGCGCAAAGTTTGCCGTTCGATGCCTCCTTGTGACGACACAACTCGCTTTTGGTGACGCAATATTGTGTACGTCACATGTAAACATATTACTATTTTTCCAATTACAACAAATTCTGACTTTTTTCGCAAAAATGAATGCCAGGACCGTAATCAGGCATTCTTTCTTCATCATTCTACAACTTTTCCCCAGTGCTATATCCCTTTAATAATGAATAGGCTCGTGACTATACTTAAAGATATATTTCCGGCAGTAGGAAAAATCTTACTGACCTTAGCCTGACGAAATTATCTGGAAACTCAGTTTGCAAAATTTAGCGCTGGTCCTCGTGCTTCGCACTCGGACCTCCGCTAATTTTGCGAACCTCGTTTCCAGATATTTTCGTCGGCCCGGTCAGTAATATACATTTAATTATTTAATTTTCGAGAAACGCTCGTGGGATGAAAACTATGCAACCTCGCACTGCTGGTCGATGGGCCCCCACTCCGCGAGCGTTTCTCGAAAATTAAAGAATGAAATTAACCATACTGACGCATATTACCATCTGGCGCGCCAGTCTGCAGCCTTTCGCGCAAGACACCCGCCACCCCGACCCAACTACCTCAAAGTGAGTACAATATCTGCCACCCCGCAGACTCGCACCAGCATGCGAGGCTCAGTGTGACGCAGCTTTTAAACCCAGGGATCGGACTGGGGACATCCCGATCTTCAATCTAGTGTTCTCCCGTCTGAGCTATTTTGACAAAGAGCCTGATCAAACCAAACGACGTGGTTCTCTTACTCGATGTGCGGCATTCTGAGCACTCCATTCTCGACATGCCTACGCATTCACGGTATTTGGTAAGATGGCGCCCAGCTCTGATGCTATCTGAACGCAGATCAAACGCTCGCTCGCTATGTTTGGCGGTATCTCTGCTCAGAAGAAACACTCGCTGGGCTGCTGGCTGCGCGGTTTGGGCAGCAGCGCGATAGTCAGCGTGCTGAGGCTGCTGCTGCGCTTCACCACAAACATGCTGTCGCCATGGCAACGTGCGCTGATGACGTAGTCGGGGCTGCCGGCCTGGAAGGCCGCCGTGCCAGCGTCACTCGGTCGGCTGTAGCCTCTCTCAGGCAGTCTGAAACAGGGACACACGCTCTATAAATGGTAACCCTAATCCCTGTAGGTGGCCTGACTATTACGTTAATCTGCAGGGGGCAGATTCTGCCCTCGACCCAAGAGATCTCGAGAACCACTCTGCTGATTTCGATGTAACTCCATTCACTTCGTCATGGCAATATATTTCTTTTTGGAGTTCGAAATTTATTTTTTGTTAAAAAATGGGGCCAGGGAGCAAAAATAAAAAAATGTGTGCTTTTTAAAAATAACTCGGCCATGTGATTTGATCAATTTTCATGACCTGAGGCCGTTCTTATAAAAAATCGAGCCACCGGTTCGATTTTTTTAAACAATGGCTTCAGGACTGGATATTTGCTATGTTTGGGCATAATGAAGGATACCAACATTGTATTTGGCTTTGCTGCTAAAATCTGAGGCACATTTCGAACGCTAAACATCTCCTGCGCCAAGTTCGTGCGGCACGCTGATAATAAATAAAAAATCGAGCCACGGCTCGAATTTATTATTTATTAGAAGCCTCAGCTCGTTTTTTAGCCTCTATGTTGTATTGCCGTCTTAGTATATCAAAAGGATAACTATTCAAATTCATAGATCAAATGCGTATTCAGGGATGTTAAATGGGGGGGGGGATTTGCTGTTCACAAATATGCGCTGTTTGTGATTGTTTGGAACATTATGAACGTCTCATGTGGGCTTATTTGCTGTAATTTGTTAATGTAATATATTGCACATAGACAGATCCAGGTAAACATCGTGTGGGCAAAATATGAACACCTTTTATCATCCTACTAATTTGAAGTTGGACCGTATTTGACGTTGGGTATCGCTTCCCATTTTATGTACCTGAGTGCGCCTCTGCCCCAAAATATGTACAATCTAAGTATTTATAATGTACATTGCAGTGACATAGTTTCTGATGCATTTATTGCACCGCAAACAACGAAGGAAGTGTGCGCCGCACAACCACATTCGTAACACACTCCCAAAAACATGAGCCTGGCACCGCCACTGCTTTGCCGACTTCGGTCAAAATTTTGACACAACACGCGTAATTAAATTATTGGAAAAATCACAAAGCTTAAAGACGATAGGCCTAATGGTTCAGAAGCGGCAAGCGAAAAATCAACGAGAGGGGGACAGAATCTGCTCCAGGGAGGGAATAGGGTTAATTAACCCGCGCGGCGTAGGGGTCTCCAGCCGAACGCGCGGCGTAGGGGGGGTAAATTTTACCCCCTCTTATACTTCCGAACCAATAACCGCATGCGAACGCGCAAGGCGGCGATCGAAAGCTCTCAATGAAACGAAATCGATATGCGTCGAAATTTTTTCAAATTAGGTCAAATTTCAGGTCACGGTCAGTATATGGAAAATTCGAGTTAATGAGTTAATGGCTCATATTTCAATTAGAATCCTTTGATTGAGACCTCAACGCACATAAAGCTCTCAAAGTGTAATACATCTCCTGCATAAGTAAAATGATTTGCATGCAAAGGTCAAGGTGCAGGTCACCCAAAAGGTCACTGTCACGAAGAAGTCAAATAAGTCTTGTACACCATTTGTGTTAGGGGTCATTTTGCACGTATAAATCGATAGCAACAGCCATTTACAATTGACCCCTTAAAAGCGTCAAGATTAGGTCATCTAGTCAAAACTGGAAACTGACTAATTGATTAAACAATGCATTTTCGTGGTCAGTTTTGTCTCATAAAAAAACATTATATATCTGTATCAGTGAAAATAAAAAAACGTTATTTTGAAAAAATGACGTCATTACCTACTTATGCTGGAGAGCAATCAGTCACTGAAAAAATGAAGATATTACTTTGAAAATTTGGTTTGGTATTTATAACACTCTGTCTCTTATCATATATTCCGTTTTTTTAAATACCTTGAAAAACAAATTGGGGAAATTTCTGAAAAAAAAACAATATTCTTTTAATGGAGGGGGGGGGGGGGTAAAACAAAAAATGAAATCTTGAAATCGCCATTGTGTAGAAATATTTTAATTCCTTTCTCATTCCAGTTTGCTTTAATTGCATTAAAGCTATTGTTTTCTACGAGCATCAAACATTATTCGTTATTCAACCCGAACATGGCCATGATGACTCATCAAAACGTCATTATCTCCCAAAGTTCTAAATTATCTTTTCGATTATTGTTAGAAGGACGTAAATTGATGCTGGATCCAGGTACTGAACCTTTGCTTCAGTTATCTGTTACAGCCTTTTCAAGTTATTATGGACAATCCGGAGGGGCGGTAGTATTTACCCCCCCTACGCTGCGCGGTTTCACGCGCCCCACTGCGCCTTGCATTTCCTTTCGCCCGACTGGGTGGGGCGTGAACCACCCCCTCTAACTCGGCTCCCATGCACGTAGACCAAAACAAAGGGACCACCGTCGAACCGTATCAAAAATAATTTCGAAACTATTTCAGACTTTTTTTACCTCACTCACGTCCAAACTGTCAAGAGGTCATCGAAGGCCAAATTTCAGTTTAGAATCGCTCCAGAAACCCCCAAATTTTTGAAACTATGCTATCTAGAAAACAAACATCTAGCAAAAGACAATCGTAGCCAATGACAATTGAAATCGACACCCCAAGCCTTCAAAATTTACTCCAGGTCAATGTTCTAGGCTCTAGAGGTCATTAAAGTCAAAAGCTGATTTTGGTAAAAAAAATAGTGAATACTCTTACCAACAAAGATAACGCCATACAGTCCTTACCACCATCCGGGTTTGTCTCGTCAAGGCGCTTTACACCATATACACTTTATCATGTTAGGTCAACTCCTGAAAACAAATGACCTCAGGTCAAGGTCAAGTGCTGACCCAATAGTCATTGCTTGCACATCAGTAGATGGTCTTGACGAACAAAAACACCGGTAAGTGCAGTTCTCTATCTTCTTATGGCCAGGTATTGACGAAAAGGTCCCTGTTGGTGACCGTCGGATGACTCAGATGACCCCGTAATGTTCCCTGAGCAAACCTGCATTGGATCATACATAATCATCATATGATAACATCATCCAGAGGAAATGGACTATATCGCGAACAAGAAGAATTTGATTATTTCTCATGGACTTATAGGGAGATTCGCAAATTGACCCGACCTAAGTCACCGATACAAAAATCCGAGATATAAATTTGTAGATACAAGACTTAATGTAAATCCTTAAAAGTTATTATCTATCCTTTGAAACTGTAGTCATGGCACGACCGCAAACGTTTTTTAGGTAGGGTACTTGACCTGACTGGTGGACTGGACCTGAAACCTAACACGAACTTGGTTTTTTCGCAAATTTCCGGGAAAGAATCAGTGAATAGTTATGCCAATTTTGGCGGCGCACGCGCCGCCGCTTTTTTCTTATCTTGCAAAAACACGAGGGGGGTTCAAACACCCCCCAGTGGGCGCGGCGGGTAAGGGCGTATATTGTCTTACAAAGCGGGAAGTGGTTTAGTTCAGTTCAGATTTGTTCTCGTTTTGAGAAAAAACTAACCCATATTAAATACTTTTCGTGTGAGGAGTTTAGAGCTCTTCTTGTCCTTGTTTACCCTTTCCTCTCGGAAATTGTAATCTTCATCAAATTACAAGATTCGAGAAAACTAGCTTTGACCAGAAAAGCGGGGCCTTCCTCTACCTCAGTTCCTACGCTTATCATATATCATTTGTAAAACACGCCTATCAAAGTAGATCCCGTGCACGCGCTATTGCCTGCAAGGCACTCACGTGTGTATGGCGGTCAGCGCCTGCACCAGTCCGTCAGGCAGCGGCTGCCGCTGAAGGCAGCGACAGGCGCAGCTGCTGAACAACCACGAACGCTTCAGGATGTTGAGGAAGTGCGGGTGGCTGATCGAGTAGATCAACGGGTTCAGGCAGGCGGCCGTCTTGCAGATGGCGCCTGGAAACGCAGCACAGACGGCCGCGGTGGTGTCAGGGTGGGCCGAGTCTCCTTTCCTAATGGTGGGGAGTGGGGACGCTGCTCCGTCAACGTTGTGATATGTCCCCACATTTTTTTTTGTCGGGTTTCACGATTTCTTGGCGTTGACTTGTGATTTCAGCGCAACAATAAAGCGACCAGCCATATGAAACCGTGCCCTACCGCTGTGTGTGTGTGTGTGTGTGTGTGTGTGTGTGTGTGTGCTGTGTGTTTTCGTTGTTGTTGTTTTTGAAGCACCGCTGCATCAGGTGGCGACTGGAGGGAGACACTTTAACGAGAATCGGGTGAGTGATTGCGCACCATGTGGCTAAGGGAATATTACACTTACACTATTGCTGAAAAACAAAAAACAAACAAAAACGAATGCCATGCTCGATAAAAAATGCTAAAAAACAACGGGTCTATTTCGTAAAGAAGAGGAGGTGAAAGACCAGCTTCGGAGCTCATCCTTCATAAATGTCAAAATCCTTGGCGATATAATTGTATTACGAAGTAGGGGCGTGATTACTCCCTCTTATCCCATGCTGTGCGACATCCATACTGACGATGGTATACCGGTGATATGGTTCCACGTCAAAACTTCTAATGCAAAACTTCTAACGTCAAAAATTCCAAGCCAAAACTTCCAAAGGAAAAATTGATATGCGTCAAAAGTTCTAACAGTCAAAACTTCTAATGAAAAAACTTTCAAGCGACAAAACTTATAATGAATTAACTTCCAATGCAAAAACTTGCAAGCGTCAAAACTTCCAATGCAAAAACTTCTAAACGTCAAAACTTCTGAGCGTCAAAACTTACAAAGCCAAAATTTCCAGAAGACAAAAATCCTTAAGGGAAAACTTCCAATGCAAAAACTTCTTCGCGATAAAACTTCTTAAGCAAAAACTTCCAAGCGAAAATACTTCCAACAGTCAAAACTTCTAATGACAAATCTGCCAAACGTCAAAACTTCTTATGCCAGAACTTCTTAAGCAAAAACTTCCAATAGTCAAAACTTCCAAAGAAAAAAACTTACAAGCGTCAAAACTTCTAAAACAAAAACTTACGAATCAAAACTTCTAGTTAAAAACTTAAAAGCGTCAAAATTTATAAGATAAAAAATACCAGTGTCGAAACTTCTAACCTAACCTAACCTAGTCTAACCTAAGCTAACCCACGCACTGCAGGGGTTCGCGCTGAACACAAACTGCAGGGGGGGGCTGATCCCCCTGAGATCGCGAAAACTACGCTACGTAGCGACATAAAAAACGTCGTTAGATAGCTCGAGATAAGGTCTATCGATAGTATTACAGTGTTTTTTTTTTTTAGGTCAGGTCAAAATTGAGGTTACCCGAAGTCATCACAGGTCAGATTTTCCAGTTTTAGGACTTCGCTTCAGAAGCCCCCAAATAACTCGGAAACTAGGATGGCTAGGAACCAACGGAAACTTGCAATCGAAAGCTCTTGACAAATGCAATCGCCAGCATTTCCTCAGATTTTAGATCAGTTCAATAGTTTAGGTTACAGATTATCAAAGGTCAAAAGGGCTTTGTTTGACAAAGCTGTTTTTCGTGATAAGCATTTCACCGTAACAAAGATAGGGAAATAATATTGACGCCATCGTGTTTGTACGTCAAGGTGCTTTGAAACATATTAATGGTGACCTGATTAGATCAATTGATAAATTTGACCTCTGTTCAGGGTCATTTGGTGACCCAGGTAGGTCATGTTGCATATGGAGTGACGCGGCGGCTGGACGAGACTAGCATGTTGGTGTCATAAGATCGTCTCTATCTTTATTCTATCAATAGTTATTAGCAAAACAATGCTGATGACCTCAGATGACCTCGCATAGATCACTGAGCGACAATTGCACCTGGGTCATCAATCATGAGCTGAAATAACATGATTCTGAAATTATGGCCTGATCCAATGCAAATTATCTGAAAAGGAAGCATTTGTATATTTTTCCGTTCGCTTATAATAGGTTAGGAAATTGACCTTAGCTTTGGTCACCAATACGAGAAATCCGAGATAATCGGATTGTAGGTACTGATAACCTTATCAACTCCTGCAAGTTTCAAATATTTCGGGAAAAGACTCAGGCTTTGGCACGACCACAAACATTTTTGAAGGTAGGGTCACTTGACGTGACCTTGCGACCTGACCTGAGATGCCCTTAAGTCGAAACTTTGAAAACTGTTGGTATTTGATGCCCAAAAAGATGTATGCAATTTGGCTGCGCTGCACGCCACCGTTTTTCCGCTACTCCTGACAAATCTTAGGGGGCGGAAATCCCCCTGCAGTGCGCGGGCTAACCTTTTGAGATTGGAAGTGGGAAGTTTTGTCGCAAAGAAGTTTTTGCTTTGGAAGTTATGACGGTTGAAAGTTTTACGCTTGTAGTGTTTTGCGGCCCATGGATTAAGTTTTGTCGTGCTTAGAAGTGTTAGGATTGGAATTATTGTTCATTGGAGAGTTATTCGCGAAAGGAGTTTTAGCTTTGGAAATTGACGCTTGCGAAGTCATTTCGATTAGAAGTTTTGTCGTGAAGAATTTTTGCACTGGAAATTTTGATGGTTGACAATTGACGCTTGTTGGTTTCGCCATTAGAAGTTTTGACATAGAAGTTTTTGTATTAAAAGTTATTTCATTGAAAGTTTTGTCGGGAAAAAGTTTTTGCTGTGGAAGTTTTGACGGTTGGAAGTTTGGTCGTTTGGAAGTTTTGTCATAAGTTTTGTCACTTTGAAGTTTTTGAATCGGAAGTACTTTCATTGGAAGTTTTGTCGCGAAGAAGTTTTGTCTTTGGAAGTTTTGACTTTTGGTAGTTTTGTCGTTTAGAAGTTCTTGCCTTGGAAGTTTTGACGCGAATAAGTTGTTCCATTATACGTTTTTCCATTAGCAGTTTTGACGCATGCAAGTTTTGACTGGTAAGTTCTGTCGTTAGAAGTAATTCCTTAGAAGTTGTATCGGCACACCCGGTGATTTTGTCGTGTTGTGGTATGACGACGGCGTACGTCGTAACATCATACTCCTCTGAATCTGGTATGAAGGTACGAAAGATACCCTCACCAGAGCAGATTCATCTCACCTGGGATCATGGTGAGCAGGGGAAAGACGCAGCCGCCGAGTCCCAGCACGCCCATCAGAGCGACGATAGCGTACGGCGTCCAAGCGATAAACCACATCAGTACCACCGCCCCCACCATCTTGGCCAGTCTGAGGAGACACGGCAGAATGG
>VOPJ01008840.1:0-19261 GCA_014673585.1 Semibalanus balanoides | reverse complement strand
TGATATGTGCAGAGGTAATTATTTGGTCCGCAATGGTGGGGCCCCCTCGTGGCCCGTCGGGGCCCCCTTGAGGTCGTGCCACCCCCTTACGAACATCCTGGTTGCGCGCCTGGCCTGAACAGAAATGTATAACTTAGGATTATAAAAACAACAAACTTCAAAACCCAATTTTGATGCTGTCACGTATTGTGACCAATTTTGTGTTCTGAAAATGTGATGGTGATTGGTGACCGCCTTGACATTTGTTGCACCTCTGCCGAAGTTATACAATGCGACTGCGAATGCAACGTGCTCGCAATCACCGCTTAGAGTCGGTAGAGCTGAAATCTGCTAAAGGGAATATTTCACCCTAAACGTGATTTTTTAACTGAGAAAGGCATATATTGTCGGGCGTACTGAGTGATCTCGAAATTTGCAATTTGTATTCCCAAGTGACCCAGACCCAGCTGAGTTTGAACGCAAACTGTTGTTTTTTGCTTTGTTTTATTTAAATGGACGAAAACTTATATGGACATTTGAAATGGGAATTTTTGTGACGTTTCGCATGCGTCATCAGCCCTCCACTGTGGTCATAGGCGTACCCAGGGGGGAAAAAGGGGCAATTACCACCCGTCCCCCTGAAGGTCCGTTCGTGCCCTCTAGGCCAAAGGGGGAGGTAATGTGGAGAGTCCTCGTCCTCGTCCTCGTCTGGAGAGGAGAGGTAATGTGTTTCCGGAGAGGTAATGTGGAGGAGAGGTAAGAGGGAAATGTGAATGACTGCAGAATCTGCAGTCAGCCACATTTCCCAGAGACGACTACAAAGAGCTGTGTGCGTTGATCGTTACGTACCTCTCCGGACAACTGCCAGAAACACTAGCCGGATGCGTCGTCCTGGAGCAATCAGAGAAGCGATGGTACATGCGCAGACGCACTGTACATCATCAAGAGAATCTGCTTCATCCCAGCTTCAGCTCTCAGACGAAGACGCCGAGAATCCGTGGAAGATGGCTGGTTTTGTTGCGCCTTCTTCTACGCCCCGTATTCTGAGAAGCCACACTTGCATCATCTGCCGCATGGGATACTTGTTGCTTACTTCCTGTGAAATGGGTCACTATCAAGCTGCCTATTACAGATGGGGATCGCTGAGCTTCATAAAGTCGCTATGCAGAAGCACACAACCTATCAACCTTCCGCATTGGTGTTTTTCACTCTTTCACATATTGGCGCTGCCAAGGAACGTCCCACTGCCCTGTCCTGCCCACCAACAGGCCAAGAGTGCCCCAGGAAAGCCAAGACTCGTAGACCTGCTTCACTGGTGCAGCACCTGGCTGACCTCGTGATGAGAGGTCATGCTCCTCTCTTCCTCTTGCGGAATAGAATGTGTGACTTGCAACGGGATCCAGCTCAAAAGGTGCCAGCATCCGAGCGACACCAGCCGACTGCGAGCGATCGTTGTCCAGTCTCGCATAACGAAATATGAGCCAACGTACCGCATCCCTCCTCGGGGAGCTAATCGATAAGACAACTGACGAAGAGCAGCTTCAAGCGCTGTCCCAGGTAGTAGCATGGCACAGATAAACGTTCAAACATTCTAAGGAGGACTACAGCCGTCTTCCAAAGTAATGTCACTGTCCACATTTGAACGGTAATGTAAAATGCTACGTGACTGACCTATGAGAAATGTCTTGTTTTGATCAGTAGGGGAGACCGGGGCTAGTAAATGCATCACTTTTTACTTTAAGTTCTGTAGCAGCCAAACTTTGACAAACAGCCTAGAATAGATACCGCCACATAAAAGCTGCGTCTAGTCTGCACAAAAAATGCATTATACGTTTTAGTGTAAGTTAAAAAAAAAATCGGCCTCCAGAGCGTGTTCAGAAAGCCTCTACAGGTGATGCAATTAGCCCCGGTTCCGGGGCAGGTTGATTTTATCCCTGGGGTAAGTTGCAACGTGTAAAAAGTCACGGAAACAAATGACTGTATAACTGGACTTAATTTCGCTTCTAAGACTCTGTAGTTGAATGTAATTGAATCAAACATAACTTCACAACCTCAAAACTCAACTGGTTAATGGTTGCATTCCGTTTTCACAATCCCACTAGTACTCCGAAGTCCGTCAAGTGCAAAATCACAGAGCCAAACGTGCCCCGACAAGAGTGATTTCCATAAACAGCCCCGTCCCACGTTGGGAAAAGGTACCGCTGAAAAGTTTCGGTCGATAAAGACGACAGCACAAGAACGTGCTAATCCAATTGCGATTAGAAAACCATTAAGCTTATGATTGGTATAATACGCCATTCAGGTTAACACACACCCTATAGCGCAGTATGAAGCTTCTATTACGTCGAGAAAACTTCCGTTAAATCGCACAAAAACAAATAATAAATTGCTCATGGGCCAATTTTGATGATCGGGGGACGGCGTCTTCGTGGGAAATGGAATGCAATATCGCGCGTCAACTGGCTATTCGCATTTTGCTATCTAGCGAGAGATTTTTGAATAAATACAGCCGATGCATTTCAACCCGTATGCAACTAGCCCCGGTGTCTGCCAACCTACCTATGCTCCTGATACGATGATGCTTTCCAGTCTGCAGAAAAGCGTTTGATTTAGCGCTTTTAATGTAACCGATGTTCATTGGTCCTGCCTAATATATGTTCAATCATATTTGCGGGTTTGTAGACAAGTGTTTGTCTTAAAGATCTGGACAAAAAGAAAAAAGTGGGTAAAAATCGCATTTCGCAAACAAATATACACCTTTTTCGTACTGTAGAAAAGACGGAACTGCGCTCAAACAAACATGTAACATTCACAGACATTCATGCACGGTGCACCTGTTATACCAGCTGAGAGTCTGATAATTTGGCAGAACATGTGCAATTTCAGCGAATAAATCAATGGAGACTGCGACGCGGCATAGGATATAACACAAAAATTAACACCAAACTTCCGGAGGCCAAGAGAAAACCGAAATAATAACGAGTGAATAATTCTGAAACAATGGTTGTAAACAAATCTAAAATAGAATAAGGAACGGGATGGAGGGGGCCCGAGATGTCTGCCTAAAACTTCGTGATTATCGGGACACCCTACTCCCCACTCACCGAACCCCACCTCGTACCAGTACGCGCGTGCCGCTGTTTGATTGGCCGCCCGCGGCGCAGCCCGCCCGCTGTCATGATAGGAGCGACCGGCGTGAGACCGCCGCACGCCAGTGACGTGTAGACCGTGCATGACCTTGTCACAAATCCAGACGGACCCCCAGAGCACGGAACCAGTAAAGACCGACTATTGGCGGAGCGACTACGAACTTTCATAGTGAATCAAAATGACGAAATAGCGCTACTTAAAGCGAGTACTGTGATGTGTCTCACAAGCGTTGTATTTTCCGCGCATCTTTCAACAATACTCTCGGCAAGTACCCACCATATGCTATACGACACATCCCTTACTAAAATCCGAGACGTTGCGTGCTTCTCAGCCAGCTGACTTCGCATACTTGAAGAGAAAAAATATAACTGATCACCAAATAATTGAACATTTTTAATTGCTTTTCCGCTAATATATAGGTTTTCTTTGACTTACTAGTAATAGGATACTTAATTTCTTGCTTCTCTTCATCATTTCTGAGCTTTTTCTTGTCTTTTTTTTTGTCCAAGGTGAACTATTCCCTTTAATGAAGATGATAGAACGCTTTGGAGCTCGTAGGCTCTGTCGCCGCTTCTTCACCGCAGCCCACTAGTCACAGCTCTCTCCACGCCTCCCGTCCCCTCGCGGCCGGAACACGGCTCTGAACGGCAGACAGTTCCGTGAGAGGGCTATGACAGCCTCCTCTGTGGGCGGCGCGGCGCCAGCGGCCGTACTCAGCTCGAACTGCTGCACCAGCCAGCTGACGCCCATGAAGTTATACAGCTCCGCCAGATGTCTGCCCGTGCAGCAGCGAGGCCCCACGCCGTACGGCACCAGGTTATCACTGGGCTCGAACCTCCCACCCTTCAGGAACCGCTGAGACCGGAACAGGTCAGGTTCCTCCCACAGCTGACTGCTCCAGTGTGACGCCTGTATGCCGTACCGCAGGACGGCGCCAGGAGGCACGTTGCAGCCCTCGATGGTAAGCGCGGCGGTGGCGCGGTGCGGTACGCTGGAGGGCGTCAGTGACGAGCGCCTCATCACCTCTGCCAGGAAGGCGCGGATGCGCGGCACGTGGGGCAGGTCTGCGCCACGGGCTGGGTGGCCCAGAGCGTCCAGCTCGGCCCGTACCGCCGCCCGCTCGGCCGGCTCACGCAGCAGGTACAGCAGCGCCCACTCGTTGAACGAGCTGGTCGTCTCGCAGCCGGCGTTGAGGAAGTCGAAGAGGAACATGACGAGGTCCTCGTCCTCGGCCGGGTGCCAGTTGGGGCCCCGCTGCGCGCGCAGCCGAGCCACCAGCGTGCCGTCGGTGTAGCTCGTGTCGCTGACTGCTGCGGCGAACATGCTGCGCAGCTCGTCGCGCAGCCGCAGCACGGCCGCGTACCCGCTGCGCTCCGGCATCAGGCGGCGCAGCAGGGCGTTGTCGACCCAGCCGTTCTGCAGGCCGGCCAGCTCCGCCTGTAGCAGGCGCGTGAGGCGCTCCGCCTGCGCCACCGGCAGGCGGCGGCCGGTGACGATCCTCCAGCTGAGGGCGACGTACGGCTGGCGAAACAGCATCTCGACCTGAACCGGGCCGCCTGCGTTACCCCGCAGCCGGTCACACAGCTCCGTCAGCTCCTCACATATCAGTGTCTCCGCCTCGCCCGAGCCGATCATCTCCTGCAGCGTGAAGAACAGCAAGGCCGAGTTGCGCGCCCAGCGGTCCCCCTCAGCCACGATGACACCTCGCGGCTGGCCGAACGACAGCGCCATCTGCGCCGAGCCGGCGGCGCGTCCGTTGGCGGCGGGATGAGCCATGGCCCGCCGCGCCGCCGCCAGACCCTCCACGTAGACGTGGTAGGTGGAGCCGGCGTAGAAGCCGACCACGCTGCCGAAGCGCACGGAGAGCGACTGCAGGACGGCGAAGAGCTCGGTCCGGGACCCGGCGCCGAGGAACGCCAGCGTGCCGAGCAGAGGGACTGGTGCAGGGCCGGGCGGTCCGCCGGCCGGCCGCCGGGGCCAGACGGACGTCAGCAGCAGCAGCGGCAGCAGCACCACCACCACCGGCACCAGCAACACCAGCAGCAGCGACATGTCTGATCACCAGAGCGGCCGGCGGTCAACTGGCTGGCGCAGCTCGGCTCACCTAGCCGCCCCCGCCGACGGTGGTGCGCACTGCACGCTGCACAGTGTTTATGCCACCTGGACCGGTCCAACCCAAGGCCTCACGTGACGTAAGTGTCGAAACTATCCGCCGTCACGCTGCCAATTTCACGCAGTGATCGGGTATGATTGCACGGGCCACGGGGTTATTTGGGCGACAGAAATGCAATCGCTTCGACGGATTGTGTGTGCTATGGAGGCCAGTCTGCTAGCGTCCTGTAAAATGGCACCTCCGATTCCAGTACCACTGTCTATCAGTAGGCTGCTTTTGTAGGTGAACTCTTTAAACTGGTTAGTAAGCTGACTTTTAGACTCCAATCTTGCACCACTTAATGGCAAAATAAGGAATAAGTAACAGTTGTTACAACGGCCTCCTCTCGCGAATGGTTTCCGGTGGATGTTATCTGTTTTCTGATGGCTGATTTTCCCGCCAGTAACCGAACACTTACCCGTGTCACGTCACGGGTTTATTGCAAGTCGCTGGTCCGTGTCATGGAACAGGGTCGCGTCACTGCAGCCTGTGCCAGTGAGTGATAATGCAACAGAGAGTGAAGCAAACGGGTGAATGATAGCTGTACCACCCGGCTGCCAGTCTTTCCAATGCCCGTGTGTGGTCGTGCCAATCAGCGGCGGCACTAGCCTAGACGCATTTAGCAAATTATAAATTCAGTTGCTAAAAAACGTTTAAGTTCTTGTGAAAATTATTTGAGTAATTTATACTTTTCTATAACGGCCAAAGATAATGACTTATGACTATCTCAGCTCAAAACCAACAAAAAGGTGAATCATTTCCTTTAAGTGTATTCAGTCTATGAACACAAATACTGCGCAAGCAAAACTTGTCAAAACATCGACGAATATTACGCTGATATCAATCAGAAATGGTTCATCATCTCAATGGTATTAAACAACGTTGTTCTGTCTTGAAAAATACACTTAGCACTTCGTAAACGTAAAAAAAACATGAATCAATGTACAACAACCGCATGACTTGGCACAAATGAGTACAAACAGTTCAAAAACGCTACACAGCAAACGTGGCACCTGCGATGAACATTACAAAGGCGGCTCCTGATCCCAACGAACGACTTTGTTCGTCGCTGTCCAATGGTCCCACATGCTGGTCCCTCACGCTGGTCCCTCACGCTGGTCCCACACGCTGGTCCCACACGCTGGTCCCACATGCTGGTCCCACACGCTGGTCCCACACGCTGGTCCCACATGCTGGTCCCACATGCTGGTCCCTCACGCGGCAATGACGCACGTATCTCATCTCAGTCTCAGAACTGGCTGAGACAGGGGGAACGTGTTTACGCTCTAGCTGCTAACATCTGACCTCCTGACGAGTCCTCGTCGGCGTCAACAGAACGGCATGTCTGTACCCGCCCTGCCTGAGGCACTGCTGACTGCTGGACTCCCCGGCTTACATCGAGTATTCGTCAGAGGGCGGACATAGGTCTCCCGGGGTGAACATCCGGTCACACAGGTCTCCCCGGGTGAACATCCGGTCACACAGGTCATCCCAGGTGAAAGTCATGCAAGTCACCCCGGGTGAACACATGGTCACACGGTACACATAGCCTGTGGTGAGCGCGATGCCGATACCCAGCGGACGAGTCTTCCTGACTTTACACACTGAAGCGCACCCGGCCATCGACGGCAGGAGCGGCGATTTGGCGCGGTTCTTCAGTGAGGTAGAGGGCGCTGTATACCTTGCGACGCCTCTTCATATGTGCTAGGGGCCTCCTCACACCGTCCCTCCACACGTGTTGTGGGCGTCCCCTCACATGCGTTACAGCCAGCCTCACACCGTCCCTTCACACGAGGTAGTGCCGCACCAACAGCGACCCTTCCTACAAGTTAGGGCCGCCCGCACGGCCTCGTTACACGTGTCGAGACAGGCGTCACCCCACCCCACCACACGTGCCACGGCCATCCCTTCACACGTGCGAAGACCAGCCCCACACCACGCCATCACACGCGTTAGAGTCGGCCTTGCAACGCCTCGTCCATTGCCTCAGGACCGGCCCTGCCTGCCTCTCCGTCCTTAGTTCAGTATACAGACACCGGGCGTCGACTCTCAGCCTGACTCAGCGGTACGACCCGACAGAGTTGGGCGTCGTCAGGCCTGACGCCGTCTCCGAGCCGGCCGCGGACCGCGGAGACATCATGTCTCCGTTCCGCGGCGGCGGCGGCGGCGGACCCGCCCGGCCCGAGTAGGCTCCATACACCGGGCCGCCGCCGCCGCCGCCGTGCGGCCGTCCGGCCGCGCTGCGCTGGTTGTGCGCGTTCTCAGCCGCGGCGGAATGATAGGACGGGTACTGCGGCTTCGAGTAGAGCTCGGGCTGCTTGGCGTAGACGCCGTAGTCGTCGTGGCGTGACGCCGGGGCCGTGTAGGTGACCGCCGCCGCGTAGTCGTCGGCGCGCTGGCTGACTGTGAAGTGCGGGGCGGCCGCGCTGTAGGCGAGGGCGTCCTCCTTGGCCGAGTAGAGCGCTTCCTTGCCGGGGTAAAGCGCCTTATGCGGCGCGTCGGCTGGCTCGGCACAGCGGTGGTCCACGTAGGCGGGCTCGGGACGCACGCAGCTGCGCGCGGCGTACATGGATTCGGTCTGAGCCAGGCCGACGCCGCCGATGCGCGGGTACACGCTCTGGGCGGCCGTGATGCCGCCACGGCCCTCCTGGCCGCCGCGGCGCTCCTTCGTGTACACCGACTGAGATCTGTGAACAGGGAGACAGGCAGGTCAGACGGGGAACTGTATAGGCAGATACGTCAGACGGGAAATGGTCACTTCACAGTTCACAGTATATGTTAAAAAGAATGAATGTAAACTACAGCCTCATACTATGTTGATATATTTTCACACCAATAATCAAACACGTCATACGGAAAACAACCAGTGAGAGATAGCGAGCAAAACGTAGTTTAAACCACAGTGGTATGTATCAAGCTACACAAGCAGGTAATTATTTCTGAAGCATGTTTCAGGCTCCTGTCGGCAACAGAGCAGATCATCGGTCGTACCTGGCCAGGTTGGCGCGACCGGGCGGCGGGGAGCAGGCGTAGAGCGACTTTGTACCGCCGTACACCGACTCTGCGCGGTGTACCCCGCGGTACGCCGGTACCGAAAACACGGAGCGCGCGCCGCCGGCTGGACTCAGCTTCGACTCCGGCCCGTACGTGGCGTAGTTTTGTGAGCGCAGCGTGTTGTAGTTGGCCGGAGACAGCTTCGGGCGGTCCTCCTCGTAAGCCTCGTCATCACTCTGACCACCGATGGACTCTGTAGAGAAGAGGAGAGAGGGAGGTTAGAATAGAGGGGCACTGCCAAGGGAAGAGGAAGGTTATTTGCATGGGGTCATTTTCAGGGGAGAGGGATCACGTTGGGTCATTCGATTGATAGAATTACCGTCAAACCAATTATCGACTGGTGCTTTACAGACAGGACATACACAGCGCCATCTATACCAGCAGAGTGGACCAATGACGGTCCACCAGATGGCAGGAGCGGCCGTAGAAACGATTCGCTATTCTCGCGAGTTTTCAGTAAAACACGCGTAAAGTGATGAAAATCCTTAAAAATCATATTACCACCTTCTGACTTGTGTCAGGATTTCTGGCTTGTGATAGTTTCAGCAACTAAACAGGTGGCTGAACTGGTGAATAACGGTACCACAAACAACCTCTTTTAGTTCATTATGTGCAGATATTGGGTACAAAGGACAGTACCTACGATTTGGCGCACCGGCGAAACGTTCAAACAGTTGCTTGCATTTTCCTGCCAAGCAGCGTTGGTTGTTGTTATGTTGGGGCAATTTTGATTATGAATTGACCCTGAGGAACTGTAATATCATGTATGCACTTGCCCAAAACTTCCCCGCGCGAGTTCAAACAAATTAGGAAGCATAACGGTGCGCTACACACATACCTGTGTCCATCGAGTCCTTGAGGTGGTATCGTTTGTTCGGGTTGAAGATGTACTCGTGTACATAGGCGGCCACCACGGCTGCGGTCAGAGGGGAGAACCAGTACACCTGCAAAACAAGACAAAACGCTCTATTAGGCCCATCACTATCACCTAACCCATCACTAACCCATACTCCGCAACAATCCGACAATGATGACGATTCGGGCTTAAAAACAACTTCGGTTACAGTTCAAAACAGAGCACTCGAACGGCTCTCGGTATGCACTCTGGGGTGGGTCGCCGACATCTAACGCTGTACTTATGACAGCTGTTCGATTCGATCAAGAGCGAACATCCCGCGTGGTAACATGATCTGTCTACCCCGTGACGCCGGCAGCTGGCCGTGGGAAGTGGCAACAGTTGCCAGACTCGTGCAGATGGCAGGACGGCTCGCCACAGGGGACATATGGCAGAGCGACTCGCCACACTGCGCATCATTGCCCGCATGAAAACACTCCCCGAGCGGGCCGGCGCGCGGCAGGCGGCGCGCAGCTGCAGACCCAGCAGGGAGGGGAGAGGAGGACAGCCATCTGTGGCTCCTCTCTGTCCCCTGCCACCACCGCCTCCTCCCGGCAGCGTGCCCCGCTCTGCCGCGCCTCACCGCGGCGCTCTGCCTACCCACAGCCGGCCACTCGACGACAAAGGACGCGACCGGACCGCACCCCACACTGCCAGGCCTCTGTCGCTGCTGTGAAGCGCCCCTGGTGTCAGTCGGACCTCACACGTGACCAGGGGTGCGGCGCCTTTCACTGCGGTGGGAGCGCACTCAGTGCAGTTTGATGATGATTGTCTGCATCTGGCGACCTGTCATGCAGCGTGTGTCGCACAGGGGACAAGTGGCAGCCCCCCCCTGTCCCCCCCCCCAGCCGGGACATGAGCGGGGCACTAAGTACGGGACAAAGGCGTCGCCGCTCCGGCCTGCCGTCTCACGGTAATTACAGTAATAGAGGCGGCCAGAGCCGGCACTCATGAGCCAGTCAGAGACAATTAGGGCCGGGTGTAATGCGGGCCACCGGGCCGGGTCGGGTCATTTCGGCCCCGTGTCGGCTGGGCTCAGTCGGTAGCGGTGCTTTCACCGGTCCCTGACTGTCGCCGAGCAGGTTCTCTGTATGTAGTTCAGTCTCCACACCGATCCCACAGCACGTTACGGTTCAGTCTCCACACAGCCCACAACACGTTACAGGCCAGTCTCCCCACAGAGCCAACAGCACAGTGTAACAGGCAACAGTATAACGGATCCCAAACACTTCCTGGGGGACATGATGGAATGACGCTGCCGCCGACAATCATTTCATACAATCGTCCATTTCATTCAGACATACTGCGAAAAACAGCACGTCAGGCATTTATTAATCGAAGGCCTTGAGGAATCGAAAGTATTAACTTTCGATCGATTCATATTGAAAACTTCGTTTTTTAAGCACGATTTAACCCGCGCACTGCAGGGGGTTGATTCCCCCCTCAGGTTTTTCAGGAGTAGCGGAAAAACGGCGGCGCGCAGCGCCGCCAAAAATTTCGCTACACCTGTTGGGCATCAATTACCCACACTTTGAAAAAAGTTTTGACCTGAGGTCATCTCAGGTCAGGTCAACAAGTTCATGTCAGTGAACCTTAGCTTACAAATTTGTTTGTGTTTCGTGCCAAAAGCACCAGTCTTCCCGAAAGGTTTGCAAACTTGCAGGATTTCCTAAGAATATCAGTACCTACAATTCGTTTTATCTCGCGTTTTCATATCGGGTGGACCAAAGGCTCAGGTCAATTACCTGGACCTCCCCATTATAAGTGAATGGGAAAATAAAACAAAATGCGCTTCCTTTCAGAAAGATATTGCATTGATCAGCGCTAATATCTTTTAGAATTCATGTTATTTTAGTCATCTGGATGATCAAGTGCTAATTGGGTTGCTCAGTGACTTCTACAAGGTCATCTGGGGTCATCTGAGTCATCAGCAATGATTGCTAATAACTCTTGATAGAAAAGATAAGACGCAGCAGTTGACATCACTGTGTTCGTCTCGTCGCCGCGTTGCCCCATATGCCAACATTGAACCTACCTGGGTCACAAATGACCTTGACCTGAGGTCAAATTTTGAAGTTGACCTTACCAAGTCACCGTGTATATGTTTCAAAGCGCCTCGATAAGAC
Organism: Semibalanus balanoides; assembly: GCA_014673585.1. Taxonomy (NCBI): domain Eukaryota; kingdom Metazoa; phylum Arthropoda; class Thecostraca; order Balanomorpha; family Balanidae; genus Semibalanus; species Semibalanus balanoides. The sequence goes on along the minus strand of VOPJ01008840.1, from coordinate 7,905 downwards.
AAACACGAGGGCGTCAAAAATATTTCCCTATCTTTGTTAGATGAAATACTATTCACGAAAAACTGTTTTGCTAAAAATAGCCCTTTTAACCTTTCATGACCTCTGTAACCTAACTATTGATCTGAGCTCAATTTTGAGGACATAAAAGTGATTGCAAATTGCTATAGCCATCTATTGTTTCTCTAGTTGTTTGCTCCTAGCTATCATAGTTTTCGAGATAATCGGGGGTTTCTGGAAAAGTATATCTCGGATTTTTCATATCGGTGACCAAAGGTCAGGTCAATTTCCTGACCTCCCCATTATAAGTGAATGGAATAAAAACAAATGCTTTCCTTTTTCAGCAAAACATGCATTGGATCAGCTAATTCTTTTTTAGAATCATGTTATTTTTAGCTCATCTGGATGGTCAAGGTGCCTATTGTTGCTCAGTGACTTCACAAGGTCATCTGGGGTCATCTGAGGTCTCAGCAATGATTTGCCTAATAACTCTTGATAGACAAGAGATAAAGACGAGCAGTTTGACATCACTGTTTCGTCTCGTCTTGCCGCGTTGCCCCATATGCAAAACATGACCTACCTGGGTCACCAAATGACCTTGACCTGAGGTCAAATTTTGAAGTTGACCTTACCAAGTCACCGCGTATATGTTGCAAAGCGCCTCGATAAGACAAACACGAGGGCGTCAAAAATATTTCCCTATCTTTGTTAGATGAAATGCTATTCACGAAAAACTGTTTTGCTAAAAATAGCCTTTTTAACCTTTCATGACCTCTGTAACCTAAACTATTGATCTGAGCTCAATTTTGAGGACATTAAAGTGATTGCAAATTGCAATAGCCATCTATTGTTTCTAGTTGTTTGCTCCTAACTATCATAGTTTTCGAGATAATCGGGGGTTTCTGGAAAAGAGTCCTAAAACCGGAAAATCTGAACCTTTGGTGACCACTGGTGACTCAATGTGACCTGACCAAGAAAATACTGAAATACTTTCATAGAGCTTGTCTAGAGCATAACTAATGCCGTTTCCGCTTTGTCGCATACGTTGCGTAGTTTTTTTTTAGATCTCACGGGGGGCGAAATCAACCCCCCTGCATGTTCGTTGTTCGCGCGCGAACCCCTGTCGTGCGCGGATTAAATAATCTTCTGTAATTGTGTATGATTTGTGTCGTGTATTTTCTTTCCCATCTATCTCAGGCAGGATATGAAGTCACTACTTAGTACTTAGTACTTACCCAGTGGTCTTTCCAGATGTTCATTACAAACGCTGGTCCCAGAGAGCGAGCTGGGTTCATCGAGGCTCCCGTGCAGCGGATCTGCCACAAACAGAAACAAACCGTTATACTCACTGCCGCAGAATGACAAACACATCAACAACAAGGCACGACAACTGCAGCAGCAATCCGTCTCAAACAGAAACAACCAGCTGCACACTCAGCTGCACACTGACTGATAGTGTATTGTAACTCTGTTTGCATTGCTCCCAAAAATCGCCTCTGTGTATACTCCTTGACCAGTAACCTACAGTTGACATTGCCAGCAGTGCATTAGTAATTATGACGTCCAGCTTTGCGAGGAAGTGGTACAAAGGAGCAGAACTAACAGCGGTAGCCATCTATCATCACCATCAGGTCTCCCAGCCGTAATAACTCTAGCATAGCGGACCACCGACGCAACAGACTCGGTTATATGCAGTGTGCTTCTCCCGCAATTAGCCTTCATAAATCTTCAAGGCTGGCGTTTATCGTGAAATAACAACAGGCAGGCCTTCCGGCCGGGTCCCCTGGCTACATTGTGATGTCTGCTACCATTATGCAGCTTTCGCTCTAATTAGCACGCGCTGCACGGCTGCTCCGGCGCGTGCAGTCATTCTACGGTAACTGCTGTGGACTGCAGAGATAAAAAACCGACAACAACTGAAGGCTTATTTAAAAAATGTGGAAGTTTTGACAGCATGCTACGAAAACATTGCAGACTGTGTGTTTGTCAATCGAAAGCTTTCGGAAACCTTAAATATGAAGGTTTCAAAATTTCAGATGCATTCTATTTTTTTCTTCTTCTTGAAGCATAACTTCAAAATTTTCCACCATTGGGGGGGGAGGATTTGTCATTTTTGTGTGTAATCCGAGTTGGACCGCATTAACAAGCTCGGCGGTCGCATTTCACTAATAGAGGTGCATTTGAGCCAATTTGCGAGGCTCAAATGCCCAGTTCAGATATCAAGAATGGGAATTTTTGGGGGAAACATCCAATAGGAATTGAGTATGACAAGACTTTTACTATTTGTGCAAATGTGTCACGTTAAGTGTGAAAATCATGCAATGTTCCGCCTCTAATATGGGTCAGGTGCATGGGTGTCGAAAGCGGGGGGACGGGGGGGGCGCGTCCCCCAACCCCAACCACAGCAAACATGGCCGCGTTGCCCTAACATTTTCTGATTTTAACATTACGCCTATGAGCGTTGCATGAAAAAATCGACCTCAGAATACCTACGTTCCCCCAACTCTCCGTCCGTGGCGACGCCCCTGGTCAGGTCCAGGTGGTTCAATGTATAGACCCACTTCGGAATATTATGATTTGGCACAGCTGAGCCCGACACAATGACCCATTCACTGCATATTATATCACAAAAACACACAAATTACCAAGGTCAGGCACGGCTTGTTCTAGTTAGATCAGCGCTCGGGGCGGCTCTGATTCCTGTCACGAAGTTCAGCCGACCCAGAGCCTATTTTAACATGTTAACTGGGGGGATTTGCCCCCCGCAGTAGACGCAAAAATCCCCGCAGTCGACGGTCAGAAAGACGTCTTGAACTGTCCGAACAACCCAACACTTTGAACACAGTGAAATGTCGTCCACGCCCCCCCCCCCCCCCCCCGTGAACATCATTTCACTGAACGAGAGGGCTCGTTTTTTCGCTCCCTTAAAACCTCGAAGCCTTAGGCTCATCCAGTGGAAACTCACGCCCATTGTAAAACTTCGTCAAGAAGGCCTTTTAGAGACTCGCCGTTCACGACGAGACGTTCAACCCGACCGCGTTCACGACCACGAAGTTCCAACCCGACCCGCGTCACTGTGCACCGGAGGTTCACCCGCCCCGCCGATTCCACACACACAGATATACACCTCGCCCCGCGTTCACGACACGAAGTTCACCCGACCCGCGTTCACGACACGAAGTTCACCCGACCCGCGTTCACGACACGAAGTCCACCCGACCCGCGTTCACGTCACGAAGTTCACCCGCCCCGCGATCACGACACGAAGTTCACCCGCCCCGCGTTCACGACACGAAGTTCACCCGACCCGCGTTCACGACACGAAGTCCACCCGACCCGCGCTCACGTCACGAAGTTCACCCGATCCGCGCTCACGTCACGACCATCACCGGCTCTGCGACTCGCCTCGTCGTGTTGCAATTTCAACACGTTTCATCACGCCGCCACGTTATACACTGTTGGCAGAGTCCCACGGCGACCCACCATTCGGCTCCCTTGTCTCATATTGCTGGTATAGCGAGTGTCAGTGGCCTTGGCCAGCCCCTCACAACTGCTACCAGGTAATGACTTCCTCCGTCGTGCATGTGGGTCGGTGAGGGTCTCCCCCTCTCCCCCGCTAGTTCTCAGAACAGGTGAGACAGAGAGACGGCACACGTCACGGCACCCGTCTGTTGGCGCGATTAATACTGGCTGACTGTCTGGGTCTCTTCTGTTCTCATCCTCTACACAAAGTGCAGCAGTGGTGGCCCTCTGACCAGGTGGGCTCCTTTCCCTCTCCTCCTAAGAGCAGCGGTGTTGCCCGCCGACCGGGTGGTCCGCGTCCATCACCAGGATCACCAGGGGGCGATCCGGGAGCCCTCTTGAGCCGGTCCAGTCGGCCTGGGTAGCGCCCCCCCCCCCCCGCCAGGTGGTGTGACGTCCGGTGCCTGTGCTGACCTCAGCCGGACGCCAGCTGGTGGACCTTCGTGGGCACAACACCACGGAGTCTTATGGCGCGTCTCAGCGCAATATCAGCAGTGTACGGCACGGTCTCGTGACGTGTGGACGGAAATAACGCATCACTTTCATGATAGCCGGCCGATAGCTCAGTTGTCATCCAGTTAGCTAACCCAGCACTAGTTTGATGCCAGAAGGAGCTTGCAGACATGAACCACAATTCAAAAGCAGAGTTATTTGGAGCACATTAATATTTACAAGAAAGCGGGAAGCATAACGTAAGGATTTTGTTAAGACAATTATATTCACAATTTATTGACAAGGCCGTATCACAATCATAAGAGTAGTATTCCGGATAACGGTATCGAGTGTTTGGTGTGACGGAAGCACACAAGTGTTACATACATAAGCCACCAACAGGTAATTCATGCGTTACTATCAGTTATAATATCTGACCTTTGAATGAGCAGCTATGTCTTCATTTCACAATACATTATACAACACTGAGTGATTGCCAAGAACGGCCAAAACAGGCTGTCATACAACTTTGGAGCCAAATACCAGATTGTTTGACAAAGCTCAAAGTCGTCAAATTTCGTACTCTTGTAACTTAAAAACTGATGCAAAAAATGCCGTAAAAGTTACATGCATTAAGTAATAATATCATCATTCATCAATGTCCAGCCAATATCAGCCGCTTGGGATGCCACTCTCCCCATGTCCCCTCAATCCATCTATGATAAACACGCATCATACGCTTCACGATACGCCACCAAGCATTTGTTCGTTTCTAGCCAATCCTGCTGAGGACTGACGTGTCTCTCACTCACCCCGGCGAGGCTGACGGCGAGGTAGGTGAAGCCGATGATGATCGAGCTGTTGCCCAGCGGTCGGCGCGACGGCTCCGACACGGAGAACACGACGAAGACGAGGACGAACGTCAGCACGAACTCGACGCCGAAGCCCTGCCAGGCGGTCAGCGGCGGCGTCACCACCGTCACGCCCAGCGAGCCCTGCAGGCTGGACGTGGAGGACCTGCGGAACGACACAGCCAGAGTCAGACGCCGCGAAGTAGAAGATGAGGAACACACGGGGTAAGCAGCAGTGGGCCGTTCAGCGTGAATAACGTGCTCAAACAGTGGCAGACGAGCACACGACGAAAGGCCACCCAGTGTCGGACGCGATGTCACAACAAACGAGGAACACAGGGGTAAGAAGCTATCAAAACATAGAAAGGTTATGTCCATTGGTAGAAAGAGGTTGACGACATCCGATTTTCAAACAGTTATTCCTTGACAAAAACAGTCAATCTGCCCTGTGTCCATAACTTCAGTTGCATTTGCAACGCGTTTAGGACATCCAAGACCGCATGGCCAGTGTTTTCTCTTTCACAACAACGAAGGTCTGTCTTATGCAGTGTCATTACTCCACTCTATTCACAAGTGTGCAAAAACCATCACGGCACACGGCACATCTAACATTCGCTACCGTGACAGCAACACATGCTGCATTCTGCAGCAGCTACAGCAGGGCCGGGGAGTCAGCCTTACCCTGGCGTGCCAAACGCTAACGTCAACAAACTGAAGAGAAACCGGAGACGGAGCCGGGTGCCTCAGCACAGGGGCGGGGACTGGGAGCTCCACCGCCTGTGTCACATCTGGTCAGCAGCACTGGGGGCGCTCCCCTTGCTTCTCTGCCGGCGACGGCGCGCACTGCCTCGGGACCCGACGCCTGCCGCCGGGGTGCATTGCCACTTGGTGAGGTCTCGGCTGACATCCGTCCTTCGCCGGGGCCCAGAGCTATTTGTAGCTGGCATGAGCGGAAGATCCGATCACGGGTTCTCCGATGACGGTGTTGACAAGCTGATGGCACGCGCAGACCCTCCCCTCCCGCCCAAACGTCGCCGAGTCCCCGCCGGACCAACTGGATAGCGAGACACAATTTCGCCAACTTCACCCTCACCACGCAGAACAGGTTTATACACCGACCTGTCTTTGTCTGCCATGACCCAAAGCTTACACGAAACTGGTGAAAGCGCCGCACATGCCAGGCACGTCCACAGTCCATAGCAGGCGGCCAGCTGCCCCCCGGCAGAAGCAGCACTGCCCACCGCCGCTAGCCAGGCGCACCAGTTTCGCCGCTCTCCACCTGGGTGCTGGCAGCTTCAAGGCTGCTGCTGCATTGAATATCGGCCGGGGTATCCCGTTATCGCCATCACCTGGCGGCCATCCCGCCCCGATATAGCCAAGGCGGTCGGCGGTATGGTCGTGCGTCGCTCGACGTCTCGGAGCCCTCCCCTCCCCGGGCTGGTCGCCCCCCTCCCCTTATCTGCGCGGCCGTCGCGCCAGCCGGCCGGCCGAGCGGCGGGGGGGGGGGCGGATAAGCGACCCACGAGCAGAAAACACCTGGCGTCCAGGAATGCCGTCTGTGTGTCTGTTGTCGAGGGAGGCCATTCAGGTCACCTGAGCGCCACGGCAGGAGCCGGCGCGCCGCATTCAGTCGCCCCACACCGGGCCGCCGGCCAGCACAATACACCGGCCAGTTAAACCGCTGCGCTGCTGCTCGCCGCCGGCGCGTCGCGAACGGCGCCGGCCGCGCACAATGCGCCACATTGGTCTCAGTGGCGCCCCGGAGGCCGTTGATTCAGGAGGGAGGCGGCCGAAATAAGCCGGCTTCGCCCCCGCGCGTCGGCCCTTTTCACGGCTGGTTGGATACGGTCGCGGAGACGGGAGACGGGAAAACGAGACAAGGGAGACGGCGTAGTCACCATGGCCCCCTCTGTCGACAGTGGTGCTTAATGCGTGATGAAAAACGCCTCGTCAGGCGAACGGTAGAGACGCCTCTGGCAGCTAACGCGGGACTGACTGTTCATGGCAGTGCATATATGAGCGAGACAGGCAGCCAGTTGATATTCCAAGGCCATGGCCGGCATCCCCACTGGCCAGTTTCCACTCTGCCCCACCCAGTGACCCTCGCGGAGTTCTCCTGCCCTGCTAATCGGTCACGTCCCACCCAGATATATCTGAGCTCGGTGACTGGTCTGTGACGAGTGTTCGGTGGTGACATCCACGGCCACCACATGAAAAACAAAGAACGGCCACGGACGACACAACAACTTAGATAAGCCCAGAGTACGATGTGATACCGACAGCTAAAAACATCCATCTCTCGTCGCTAGGCAGCACTGACCTGACGATATCCTAATCACAGCTGATTTCGGACCTGCGGCGTTATGACCGCTGAACACATATTACGCTTGACCTGCCTCACTAAGGCCGGCCGCACACTGCGCCATTCGGTTGCGATATCGCCGCGACTCCACCAGCGACACTGCCAAAAACACAAACATAGACAAACAAATCGTGTTGCCTAATGCAATTAACTTAGTTGAGAGTTGCGGTACGACATCCAGATGACACAATTTTGAGGAGTGGTTCAATCCCTTGGATGTGTCCGCGAAAGAATCGCGGCGATATCGCGGCCTAGTGTGCGACCGGCTTTAGAGTACGCCATGCGTGCAGACATTCCGGCAGGTCACCGTCGGGACCCAATGGACAATGGGCGAATGGTCATGTGGTGGTTAGGGGGCGGGGTGAGGGGAGGGTGGAGGGGTGGATTCAGGTGTCACGCCACCGGATACCGGCACTGAGCGCCCATTGTCTGCTGAGACATCCCTCCCCTCTCCTCCAGAGGTCCGGCCTGGAGTCGCAAGCAAAGTGATCTGCCCCCCCCCCCTCCCCCCGCGCGCCCCGGGGGTCGACCTTTGGAATGCGTCACACAATAAGCTTCCGGTGTGTCCTTACATACTACTGTAGGTCATAGAAGGTTACAGCGCACAGTGATCAACGCCAAAGGAAGGCCAGTCATCGAACTGTTTGAAGAAAATAAAATGGGTGAATTGCATGCCATGGCATTGGTTGGTTTCAGCTTCTTGAGAGGAAAAAAATACCTATTATGTAACGCATAGCTTAT
>VOPJ01008839.1:0-21928 GCA_014673585.1 Semibalanus balanoides | reverse complement strand
TGTTCATTTATACATACAAACATGAGAACAACTTGTTTGCGACTTAAAAGTATCCTGGCTCACTAGCGGTCCCTGGTGGTCAGCTGCTGTGAAAAATCGACCTCATAGTGCAAGCCCAGAATTGTGGTTCAGAACTCAGCAAGGCCGTAAGAGAAAACTCAGAAGTGACTGGTAGCGCGGCGAAAAGGTGTTATAATTTCGGTTTGCTTTTTGGGTGTGAAAGAGGCTGGTCTGCTTTATGTAAGTCTTTATAATGCTCGGGAAAAGGAAACGTCAGCAATTAAAAAAACACATAGACATCCGTTCACATATTTCATATTTGGACCTCATTTTATTGTTATTGTTGATGGCCATGATGGGTCAGGGCGTAAGAATATTGAAATTGGACGTTCTGGGCCCAAGAGGCTATACGCCCTATTAGCCATCAACAACTCTTGGGCTCTGGACAGCGACGCCCAACTTCAATATTTGGTAATACTTCAGCAACGCACCTATCAAATTCACATGGTTGGTAACACTCTCAAAAGTCTCTAGGACTATCCCCCATTGCTGCCTGAAGACGCCTCTGCTCCACTCCCCCTTGTTCCCTAAAGATGCCTCTGTTCCACCTCCCTCATCGCTTCCTTCGCTACCTACCTGAAGACAGTGTCACCAGTGACGTCATTTATACAGTTTAATGATACCTTACCTTACCTTACGGTGATCGGGTTTGTGAAAGGCCCTAAGGCCTGGAGGTCCCGCTCTCGTTGAGCTCATAAGTTCCATACTGTCTCAATCAGTGTCCGGTATAAGGTACCAGATGTGAGCCCAGTGGGCATCGAGACTGGCCTTGAATGAGTTCACCGTGGGTGAACAGACCACTTTGGCTGGCAGGCGGTTCCAGTCAGTCACTACCCTAACGGCGAGAGCTGATCTTCTCACTGACGGTTGGATGATGCTGACGGTTTGAGGAGCTTGTAGTTATCACTATATTTCCGGGTGGATACATTTTTATGAAACATCCTGGACATATTGTATGAATTACTCTAAAGTTTATGTTGAGCCTGTGAAACTAATTTATGTCATCAATGACTTGATATTCTTCATGTTATTGATTCTTTCCTGAGGATCACAAATCACAACTCGCAGATAACATGCCTGTTTTTTTCAGCAACATGGCCAATCAAGAGCAAGATTCCAAAGATGGCAAGGTTGCACCATCCATGGTGAACCTCATTATGTCAGGGGACCCCACTCACGACAAGGTGGGTTGTCATGTCGTAAACTAAATACCGCTCTGCATCGCTCAGTCAGACATGTATTGTATTACTTGAAGTTTCATGGTCATTGGCCAAGGCCTGCAAGATATTGTTTGGAGTCTCGGGTAGCGCTTGAAATGAAATTTAAAGTTTGGTTTTTGTCCTGTTGTTTCACCTCCATATCCTGATGACATCAACTTTCAGTGCCATCCTTTGTTTGCGTCACCGGATCTGTGTTTTGTCGCGCAGATGCTGCTGCAGCCATTCCACTACATCTGCCAGACGCCGGGGAAGCAGATCCGTCCGAAGCTGGCCCAGTCGTTCAACTACTGGATGGGGGTGCCGGCCGAGAAGCTGCGACAGATCGAGGAGATTGTGGAGATGCTGCACAACGCCAGTCTGCTGTAAGTGACGTCACTGAAACTCTGGCTGGTGTGTGACGTCACTGTCTGACTGGTGTGACCAGGAGCGCAGATACGGGAGCAGGATAGCTGATACAGACAGATGAGGGAAAGCCTGTTGTGAGCAGGACTGCGGAGTCGGAGTCGGAGTCGGTGATTTTGGCCGGAGTCGGAGTCGGTAAAATTTTGCCGTCTCCGATTCCGGCTATCAGTTATGGGCAACGTATGAGCAAAGTATTTTTCGTGAGCATTTTTGTGAACCACCGGTGGTAATGTCTGTAAGGCTTATTCCACGTCAAATCGCACAACAAGAGTGATTTCGTACCCGACCCTTTCAGATTTTGATGAAAATTGGCACATATGTAGTGTCAAGTGGAATAAATATGCACACAACTTTTAGCAGGGGTGATGCTGGGCCCATGAGACTTTGTAGGCAAGGCAGCATTATCATAAAACATCGATAATCATAATACCTAATATCTTTGTATCGATACTACATCATAATTTAGTCGCATCAATAACGCTGCATAAATTATACAGGTGGCTAGAAGCTGGCTGTTGTGACAATAGGGCCTTGCATTTGGTACAGGAGTGGTGATTCCGGTGAATTCTAGTCAAATATAGCTATTTCCTACGGATTTATGCGTATTTTGATTTTCGCCCATTGACTTATAATGGGGAGCAGTGTCCTAGGATTTGAAATTTTGGGTGTAAAGCGACACCCTACTAGATATAATATTCCACTCCTTTTGCCCAATTTGAAGGGCTGTTTTCCACTCTTTTTCACTTTTTATATTATTTTTTCACTTATTTATTTTAATATGTAAAAAGCCAGAAAATTGATCAAGTTTTGTTTAATAGCTAAATGGGTAAATTCTTGAAAAAGGCTCTTTTTGAGGTAGAATTTCCCACTCTTTTGCCTGATTTTGAGTCTGAATTTTCCACTCTGCACCCTGGCTTTAAAGCAATCCTAGGACACTGATGGGGAGGTCACGAAACCTACCTGACCTTAGGTCACTGATATGACAAATTCGATATATACACATTGTAGGTACTTATCACCGGGTAATCTACTGGGAGTTTTTAACTGTTTGATTTATAATTTTTGCTGTGGCACGACCGCAAACATGTTTAGAGTTGGGGTCACTTGACTTCACCTGTTTTATGTGTCTTATGTGACCTGATATGGTCTTATGTGACCTGAAATATGGTTTTATGTGACCTGACCTAAAAAGACCCGAGGTCAAGAGTTCCACAGTATGTGTGTAATTAATTATTTAACAGCTGGGGCATTCCACGACATTTCGACCATTTTTTATCCCAAATTACACCCTCATCTCTCACTTTTTGTTCAAAATTTGTGTTTAGTTATCTTTGGGTCCTGAATTCAGCTGTGGAAATATTAGCTCGATCTGACCTCAGGTTTATTGAGTTATAGCCTCGGGCATTTTGCAGGGTCACGTTGCAGATGTGTTTCGGAAAGCCGAAAGACTGCATTTGGACTTAACCAAAGTTAAAAACTTGTATGGCTGAAGTTTCACAATGAAACAAAGTAGGTTTTCGATTTTTTGCGTGACCTTGGAATGACCTTGACCAACCGTACCTTGTGACATTTTTTTCGATGACAACTCGTGTGACCTCGGGTACACCTCTGATTTCAATTTTTTACCTCTCAAAATACGAGTTCAATGTCTCTAACAATGCCATTAAAAAAAAAGGTGCGTTTTGTCCTCTAAATTTCCATATTTTCCATCTTATATACGTGCGTGTTTTCGAATTACCCCCAAGGGAGGGGTACGGGCAAATTCTTGCCAAGCTATGAGACTGATTTGGACGGGATCGTTCCCATTTTGATCAGGCGTTTGGTCTTAAGACGGTGCCGTATAATAATTATTTTATACCATTTTGGTCTAATCTGCAGTGGACCAAATTGCGACCAAAACACCCAAACCACCAAAATCGTTGCAGACGACATCTTTGCTCCCAAACACTATGGGACCGATTTGGACAGTATCTTAACACATTCGATCCAGCGGGTTTTCCAAAACGTTGTGGATAAGAGTTTATTTCTACTTGGTTTTAATCTAAGTGGAACAAAATTAGACCCAAAAAAGTCAAAAAACGTTGCAGACGGACGCCAGTTCTGCAAAACATATCAAACTGATTGGGACAAGATCTCACGCATGTACGATCCGCTTGATTCCAATAACAGTGCCGTGTTGAGTTTTGCCGAGTTTTGGTTTCAATTAAAGTGGACCAAAATACCAACAAAACTTGGTGTTTTGCGTCCGATTGCGTTCCACTTAAATTCGACCAAAAAATGAATTAAATTCCAATTCAATCAAATTAAAAATCAATACGGCCCTGCTTTTGGAACAAGCCAGATGAAATGGTGAAGATCGTGTCCAAATCAGTCCCATAGTTTGGAGCATGACGGCATTTGCAACGATTTTTAGCGTTTTTGGTCTAATTTGGTCCACTTAGATTGAACCAAATTAGTTAAAACTGTCCACCGCAACGTTTTCAACCACGCCCGATCGAATGGTGAAGATTACGCCCAAATCGGTACATTAGGTTCGGAGGATGATGTCCTCTGCAACGATTTATGGTGGTTTGGGTGGTTTTGGTCCAATTTGGTCCACTTATTTAAGACCAAAGTCGAGTAGACTCTTAGATGCCCATTTTGGACCAAGCCAGATCAAATGGTGAAAATCGTGTCCAAATTGGAAACATATGTTAGGAACATGACGTTATCAATGATTATTGGTGGTTTTGGTCTGATTTGGTCCAATTAGATTCAATCAAAGTTGATAGAACTTCTTGAAGATACTGTTTTGGGACCACAGCCCAGCTTGATTGAAGAGACCTGTTTTCAAAATCGGTCCCATATGTTCTGAGCATGACGCCGTCTTGCAACGATTGTTGTCGTTTTGCGTCTAATTTGGTCCACTAAGAATGAACCAAAGTAGATAAAACTCTGTACCACAACGTTTTGAACCACGTCGGATCGAATAGAGAAAATTCTGCCCAAATCGGTCCAATTGGTTCGGAGCATGATGTCGTCTGCAGCGATTGTTGGTGGTTTGGGTGGTTTTGGTCCAATTTGCTGGACTCAGATTAGACCAAAGTGTATAAAAATTTATACGTCACCGTCTTAGACCACTCCAAATCAAATGGTGAAGACCCCGTCCAAATCGGTTTCATAGCTTGGGCAGATTATTTGCCGTTACCCCTCCCCCTTGGGGGGTAATTGAAAACACGCACGTTATATAGATTGGAAAAATATGGAAATTAGAGGACAAATGCACCTTTTTTATATTTATTGCATTTGTATTGACAAGACATTGGACAACAAGTATTTTGAGAGGTTAAAAAATGAAATCAGAGTGTACCGAGAGGCACACGAAGTCCATCGAAAAAAAAAAGGTCACGTGGTCAAAGTTCCATTCAGGTCACGCAAAAAAAATCAGAAAAAACTAACTTTTGTTTTTCATTTGTGAACTCAGGCCCATAACAAGTATTTTTAAACATTTGGTTAAGTCCAAATGCAGTCTTCGCCTACCGAAAACACCTCTGCAATGGACCCTGCAAAAATGCCCGAGGCTATAACTCGATAACCTGTGGTCAGACTCGAGCTAATATTTTCCACAGGCTGATTCAGAACCCAAGATAACCCTATACACCATTTTTGAACAAAAAGTGAGAGATGAGGGTGTTTTCGACTGGTCGAAATGTCGTGGAATGCCCCAGCTGTGCCAAATTTGGTGACGCTGCGTGCCGTCGTTTCTCTGCTATTCATTTAAAATCTCGATGGGAGGGGGGCGGAAATCAACCCCTCGTTGGTACGCGTTCTAGGGAAATACCCTTTCACATAAGACCATATTTAACATGTTTTCCAGCAAGCCAAAGGCAAAGTGGACCCTGGTATCGATAGACAAGGGATGTGACTTTCGTATGATTTGCTTACTTTTTTTCGTATCTCCTCTAACTCATCGTTTAATCGAGTTTGAATTTTGCCCGAAATAATTGTACCTCCCATAGGGTTAGCATTAGTGAAGGGAGAAAAAAAAATCACGCTCCGGTGACGTCACCAGAGCGTGATGCTGCCAATGACCTTGACTGGGGGCCGCTATAAGCTTCCAATGATGGCACTGATACTTGTGTTTTGCCGGAATTCCCAAAATTTTGCTAGTATTTTTTTAGTTCTTTCCCATTTCCCCCAATTTATAATAAATCAACTTTGCGCTTTTCACATATTACATATCAACAACATTTCACCAAGTCAATATCAATCAACATTCTAGACTTTCCAATATTTTTTTCCGATTTCATTCCCCCACAAGTCTGTTTTATAATCATCCAGCCCATAACCACTAACCAGGCACTAATGCACTATGTCATCGACCTTGGCAATGCGTTTGACTATTTGTTTTCTCTCGCAGAATTGACGACATTGAGGACCGGAGCATCCTTCGCAGGGGAATCCCCGTGGCGCACAGCATCTACGGCATGGCCAGCACCATCAACGCCTCCAACTATGTCTACTTCATGGGCCTGGAGCGGACTCAAGCGCTGGAGCACCCCAAGGTGGGTCACTGGGTGCTGTGCTGTTTGTTAGTGTTGTGAATCCAGGTCGTTATGTTAACCTTGTCCTGTGTATCACGATGCTAATTACGATGCAAGCATCATTGGAATTATCTTCTTGTGCCGTTTGGTCTGTCTTTCATAAGATTATACTACATTTGGCCCTGTGCTGGTTCTGTATGACTTCTGTTTGTCTTTGTGGCTCTGCTAGCAAAGTACCTAGCTCTTCTACAGCAAATGACTCGAGTCTCCTTTGACCGACCTCACTTATATTTACAATGGATATTTTCACAGAGCGTTATCGTGAAGGTATCCATGGCCCCTCACCTTGCACTTCAATAACACACACCATAAGCTTAGCACTGCAGAACACATGAATCAGCGTCGCTTGGACCACTGACATCGTAATGTGATAATCAGCGTCGGTTGGACCAATGACATCGTAATGTGATAATCAGCGTCGCTTGGACCAATGACATCGTAATGTGATAATCAGCGTCGCTTGGACCACTGACATCGTAATGTGCTGTCGCCAGGCGACGTCTGTGTTTTGTGAGCAGCTGCTGGAGCTTCATCGCGGCCAGGGTATGGACATCTACTGGCGCGACAACTTCCACTGTCCCACGGAGGACGAGTACCGTCTGATGACCATTCGAAGTGAGTGACGTCATCGGACAGCGTCCATTGGCTGGCTGGCTGATCTTCTTGCGGCACGCTGTCGTGCCGGTTTTGTCACGGGCTGATCTAAAAACGGTCGAAATGGCTGGTTTGTGGTCCAAGCCCTAGAATGTCTACAATCCAATTACAAAATATCAGATAATGAAAAATGCTAGCTTTTGTTCCTTGTACACAAATCGACTATTTTTGCCAACTTTCGTGCCTGAATTATTCTTACAATATTGTGCTAGGAAGTCGGGCTATGTGTCACATCTCGGGCCGATTTCAGTCATTTGTGGTATCCGCCCCTGGGCTTTCGTCACCACTTCACCCGAGTACCGCGCGACGTCACTAATCCATCTTGTGACGTCACTAATCCATCTTGTGACGTCACTAATCCTGTGACGTGAATATTGTGACGTGTGAATCTTGTGACGTCTCTAATCCATCTTGTGACGTCACTAATTCACCTTGTGACGTCACGTCGCAGAGACGGGCGGCCTGTTCGGCCTGGCCACACGGTTAATGCAGCTCTTCTCCGAATGTGAACACGAGTTCACTAAGCTGTCCTCCACGCTGGGACTCTACTTCCAGATCCGTGATGACTACGGCAACCTCTGTTTAGAGGAGGTATGTAGTGTGCCGGCCGGCTGGCATACTTTGCTTCTGCTTGGGCTTACATAAGATTCGTCTAATATTGAAGCGTCGTGGACCTGTTCACTGAATCATGCATATTTGTCATGAATGTGTGAATGTCAGTATTTGCCTATTTTAAGCTCCATCATTTGTATCCCATGTTTACAACTAAGACGATTTAAGAAGATATATTTGCATTATGGCACTGTGCATTGAATAAAAATGCTGTCCTAACCCTTAATTAAATTAAATTCAGAGAGAGAGAGAGAGAGAGAGAGAGAGAGAGAGAGAGAGAGAGAGAGAGAGAGAGAGAGAGAGAGAGAGAGGAGTAGGAGAGAGAGAGCTAGCAGCTAGAGCTAAGCTAAGCTAGAGCTAGGAGCATAGAGCTAGAGCTAGAAGGCTTAGAGCTAGAGCTAGAGCTAGAGCTAGAGCTAAGAGCTAGAGCTAGAGAACTAGAGCTTAGTAGCAGCTAGAGCCTTAGAGCTCAGAGCTTTAGAGCTGAGCTAGAGCTTTTAGAGCTAGAGCTAGGAGCTTAGAGCAGAGCTAAGAGCTAGAGCTAGAGCTAGAGCTAGAGCTTAGAAGCTAGAGCTAGAAAGCTTAGAGTCTAGAGCTAGAGCTAGAGCTAGAGCTAGAGCTTAGAGCTAGAGCTAGACTAGAAGGCCTAGAGCTAGAGCTTAGAGCTAGAGCTAGAGCTAGAGCTAGAGCTAAGAGCTAGAGCTAGAGCTAGAGCTAGAGCTAGAGCTAGAGCTATGAGCTAGAGCTAGAAGCTTAGAGTAGAGCTAAGAGCTAGAGCTAGAGCTTAGGAGCTAGAGCTAGAGCTAAGAGCTAGAGCTAGAGCTAGAGCTAGAGCTAGAGCTAGAGCTAGAGCTAGAGCTAGAGCTAGAGCTAGAGCTAGAGCGAGAGCGAGAGCGAGAGCGAGAGCGAGAGCGAGAGCGAGAGCGAGAGCGAGAGAGATGTGACCACCATGTGACTAAATCCATGAAAAAGGAATGTACAAGATTCTAAGCTCGACAGAATGTCCGTGCTGAATGTCTGGATTCTCTATAGAGTTCAGTTGTCTGGATATTTCCAGTGACGTCACACGCGTTATCCCTCAGTACGCGGAGAGTAAGAGTTACGCGGAGGACCTGACCGAGGGAAAGTTCAACTTCCCCTGCATCCACGCCATCAAGAGCAGGCCTGACGACACCCGCGTCATCAACATCATACGAAAACACACCACTGACGTCGAGGTAACGTGACATCACTGGTGTCTGTGACGTCACTGGTGTATGTGACGTCACTGGTGTCTGTGACACCATATGATGATGCACGATGTCACTGAACTCTGTTCTTTGATGAAATCGGGGATAGCTTTGTGGCGTGATTGGCCAGAGGCCACTTTTATACTCTGGCGTTAGTGGGAAGTATGTTTTTTTACGTCATTTTATCGGCGTAATATAAAATCAATGGTCCATGTTATCTCATGTATGACCCACTGTGGCCTTGTATGATATTATAAAGTGTATGATCCCATTTGACCCTTTATGACCCCATACTACGTCTACACCATGTTAGACAAGACATTTTTTATTACGGTCTCACGTTCCATATCGACACACCACACTTCATCAACCCTCGCACAGGGTTGATGTAGTGTGGTGTGTCTATATGTTACACCATATTATATCATGTTACACTATATTACATCATGTTACACCATATTACATCATGTTACACCATATTAAATCATATTACATCATATTACATCATATTGCACCATATTACACTACATTACACCATATTGCACAATATTGCACCACATTACACCATATTGCACCATATTGCATCATTTTACACCATATTGCACCATATTGCACCATATTGCACCATATTGCACCATATCGCACCATATTGCACCATATTGCATCATTGTACACCATATTACACCGTATTACCATCATGCCAGGTGAAGAAGTACTGCATCTCGCTCCTGAAGGAGTTCGGCTCGTTCGACTACACGCTGGAGACTCTGAAGCGGCTCGACGCCGAGGCGAGACAGCAGATCGCGTCGCTCGGTACGTCATACGGTGCAGCCGTGACGTCATCGCTAGTGGCTGCGACGTCATCGTTGCATATGCGACGTCACCTATTGTGGTTGTGGTTCCGTCCGTTGCGGCGGAAAACTGGGTGCGTCATTTACCCTCCCCCACGAGGATATTTGACATTAGTTGAATCGTAGATAACAGGAGACATGTTAGCTATGGTTTAGTTGGTTGTGTGTGCGTAATTGTGGTGAAGGAAACAGGATTGGTCGATGTTAATTGTTTAATGGTGGAAAAATCGGCACTTGCAGTTGCTTGTACCAGGAGATTGTGCATTACCCGTGTTTTCCACAGCTCTCAAGCCGTGTTGTTTCTAGAATGAGAAATGCAATCCTCCCAATTCTAGAAATACTAATGCAGTGGATTACATTCTCTAAAAACTCGTAAGGGAGCAGTACCCTTTGATATCTCACCTAACCGTAGCTATGATTTGTTGCAGGTGGCAACCCTCAACTGGAGCACGTTTTAGACTCGCTGAAGGTGTGGTGAACCATGTTGCCATAGGAAACAGGACGCTAGACTCGCTTGGTGTGGTGAGCCAGATTCTCGTAGCAACGCGAGACATTGGACGCTCAGATTGTGTGCGATGAAGTTTGCCATTGTAAATGTGCGAGACGCCACACAACGTTGGTGATGTGAGGAGGTTGTCATGGCAACACAAAACAAAAGACTGGTTGCTGTGGTTGCATGGTTGCTATGGTGACACAAGTCTCGAACCTAGGCCACACTATGCGTGATTGTTCTGCAGATCCCGCACGTCTTTTCCGGGATCAGCCGTCCAGGATCTGCCGATTATGCAAATCATGCAAAGAAAATGGATAAACCACTGCATTTTTAAGATCGATAAACCACTGCATAAATATCTACCAGCTTCCAGACAAGTTTCAACACTCACAATTTGCTCCAACGCTTCTTCATTCATATTCCGCCACATACTCGGCACATTGTTGGTTACCCGGGATTCCTTTTAATGTCTGCCGTCGGAAACAGTCCTTAAAAATTGTGGCAACAAACAAATCCTCGGCCATTAAACCCCCGCGAACGGCAGACAGGTATGCAGAAGTGCCCCTTCCATGCCGCATGACTTTAATTACGTTAAATTTACCAGAGAACTTAATACAAGGATGGGCATTCACTCATATCAGGTCACACCACTCCCCGCTGTTTTATTTTTATTTTTGCAGAGTTTAGGTTTATTATACACTACAATACGCGAAATCAAGCAAAATGACAGAAACCATGCATCACGCAATCACGCACGACACGTAAAGAAGTTCTGAATTATTGCAGGATCGGCGTGACTTGTCTGCGGCTTTTCCTTGACGCTTCATGCGGAATCTGCGTACTGTGCTAGTCTGGCTCGCCCAACGCATCATTTACTATCAGCTGAGCTTGCTCTGGATCCGCATTTCACGCAATTCCCGCAGTCATGCAGAACACGCGCGTGCTTTGCAGAAATATCACGCATAGTGTGGCCTGGGCTTTACGCTTGCTGGAGGTTTCTCTGGGGAGGTTTGTGTAGCACTATGTCCGGGACGAAAGTGAGTTCATGTAAGATGTTGCCAGCCAAGCTGATCATATTACTAGTACGCTTTGTTAACCCCGAAACGAGCTGTAACTACCAATCACTATACGAAACTAGGTCATGATGCATGATGCGGGCAATTATTTGCAATACGTATAGAGAAAACAATTCCGGGGGATATTGTTGCAGCATCTTGACATCTCAGTTTGGCCGCGTTGTTAGTACACAGCCCTTCTGAAGGGGTAGGCAATATGTATACCCTAAGGCAAGAGTCGTTTTCTGCGATCAAAAGGGCGTGCACAGCTTCCTGGGTGTGGAAGAGTGTGACAAAGCATCTGAAGATCATTCTGCGTTCGGTTGAAGCTTAACATCGGTGGAGCTAGTTAGTAGCTACTACAAGGGTAGTTGTGGATCCTGGGCATTCTCAACTAATTATTTTATAGTTTATTTATTCGCATATGATTTGTGGCTGTACGTTTGGTTTTCGTAGTCAATATTTCGGTGTGGTAGCTTTGGCATTGGAGGCATGTACGTTGTTATGTGAGGTCTTTTCTGGAGCGTTCCTCTTGTCGCTGTGTTTTGTGTCATGCTTCGCTCTTGATTTCCGTCCATGTGCCATGTGACATTGTGCACGCCATGACTCTGCAGGGTGGTGACGCCGATTTATGTGAATGGGAGGGGGGGACTGTAGGGACACGTGTGCGGGACCTGTACCCTGTCCAATATCTGGGATCGTTGCGTTGTGTCTGTATAATAAATCGGTGCTCGCTGGAAGTGTATGTCTCGCTCCATTGGGTGTGTTGGGCAGGGCATCATAGTCATTGTTTCTCTTCATTGGGTGTATCTGAAATAGTTAAACCGCTCCCCTGGATTACTGCTAACAACTGATCTGGATCCACACATCGGATTGTTCTTGGCTGTTCGGCAATCGTTCCCACGAAAACCGTCCATGCCAACGGAACTGAACTATCCGCACATTTACATTCCCCGAATATGTCTGGTTACCGCCAGCGCTACACGCATGTGAAGGTGTAATACATTTATGAGACACCTGCCGCTTGTTTGTGTTTTAGGCAGGTTAAACCCAAGCCCCAAGATGCTTGCCTAAAGCACAATGAACTTGGAAGCATTCACAAAACATCGATACTGAACCAAATGCTAGTTGATATGGCCTGCAAGCTGCTTGAAAAGTCATCATAGAACCGCTCTGCGCAAACTTACAAATAATAATATTCGTCTCTTTCTCCCATAAGCTCACAAATGTGCACGGGAGTACAGGGTCCAATTTTACCGAACGTGCACGGCACGCCGTGAATAAAGTTATCAGAATGTCGCACTTTGGGGAACCTGCTCATTATTAATTGTGCTCAGCGTTGTGAGGAAAATCATTGTAATTATTATCTCCACCATTGACCCTATCCTCAAGTATTTATCGACAAATTGAAAAATTACCAAATACAAATTGTTACGATATATTTCGAGCACGGCTCTTCGTCTGTCGTTAACACTAAACCTAGTCACACCTTGGTCCACAAACCAAACTAATTATTTGGTTTGTGGACCAATACTTGAGGATAGGGTCAATCGGTGGAGAGAACCTGCTCATTGTCGAAATAGCTCAGTCGGGAGATATTTGTATATACCGTGAGTTGGGAGAACGTTAGCCTGAAGTCGAGGAGTCGCTTTCGATCGCCGCTTTCAAAGGTTGTGCAGACCGCGCACCAATATTGCCGTACTACCGGGGGGGAGCAGATCTGGGCGCCAGGGGCAGGATTCCTGTCTTCTGTGCCGGTGACCCGGGGTCAAATCCCTGTGCGGGCCGCTGAAACAGTCGAACGGCTTACGGCCCCCATATGATAACCCTAGGAACAGGGTGAGAGTTCCAGCACCATGATCCCAAAGAGGATACGGTGCTTGGTCCCAGGGGCGTAGGAACTCATTTGAAGTTGGGGGGGGGGCATTTTGAAGCCGATTCTTTCCATGCAACGTCCATAGGCGTAATGTTAAAATCTGAAAATGTTGTGGGGGCAGTTGCCCCCCTGGCCCATAGGCTCCTACGCCTATGCTTGGTCCACAAACCAAACCAAACTTCCAGGGGTGTAGCTTCTCCAGAAATGTTGAAGGGGCTGGGCTGTGAAAAATAGCTAACCATGAAAATACACAAAATACAATTATCCCTGGATTTGACCTACTTCCCACCGGTGTCGATTTGTATACTTTTGGGGGCCCGGGCCCCCCAATAATTTCAAATTTTTAACATTAGGCCTATGGCGTTGCATGGTAAGAATGGAATTATGGGAATTATAATCAATAAATTTAGCATTAGTTTTATTAATTAATTTATAAATTCCCAATCATTTTCGTAAATTGACACTCCTGCTACTTCCTCGTTCAAGTGGGGGGGGGGGGGGCTTAAGCCCGGTGAACTGAAATGATCCTACACCTCTGCGTACACTGGTAAGATTGGGTGCGATCACGATTCACGACACTATTTGGTAAGATTGTGCCCAGGACACCATCAAAGGCCAAACCCCGCAAGACTGCTGGACAACTGCCCGTTGTCGGAAGTTGACTCGTAACTCGTAAGTGGCAACTATTCTCAAGTCTTATTGTATAGCTGTTCAATTCTAGCCAAGCTCCCTTCCTTTACTTCTGCACGCTATAATTTGTCGATAAACCCTAGCTCACTCAGATCCACCGAAATAAATGCTTGTTCAATATACGCGGAGTTACTGTATACTAATTTAGTAGCAGCTTCCTAATGTGAAAGCGCTTATTTTTATTTTTTGTTTGCTTAAACGCTAATTATTAACTTCATTCAGTCTTTTTTTGTAGAAATAATATTTTTATGTCACTATTAAAGCCAAAGTTCGTTCACGTTTCCCCAAAAATATTCAAAAACTTGCATAATTTGACAACGCTGTACAGAGAAAATCAATGTTTCTCTTGCGCCGGGTTTCTTGTCGGGGAAGGTGCGGCTTGTAGTTACGTGCTTTTTCGTCTATTTCTAGCTTTTCTACGTGGAATTTTTTACTTTCTCGACTTCGACACACTTTTTAAACAGACAAGGTGAGTGGCTGAGGACCCGTTTCGTTCAACTTATGTGGTTTTTGTCCATTATCTAGTCTCTGAGCGTGTCCACCTGGTGGGCAGCCGGTGAACTATTACCCAGAATGCATGAAATCGATCCGCGCCAAAGCGTTCAACGGTCATTCGGTCCCGCCCGTCGCCATATTCGTTTGATTACGGCCTGAGTACCTACTGTGTGCAATAATGGCTGACGCTGGTGCTGATGTGCAGATGAGCGAAGACTTCACTTCCGACTACACTGGAAACGAGGGTTTCAACTCTGGGGAAGCAATCACCCAGGAAAATGGCAAGGCCAAGAGCGCTAATGGCGGCGGCGACAGCGCCGGCAAGGACAGTGGCGCTGCCGAGGCACCCGGAAGGGACGACGAGAGGTGAGACTATTCTATTTCCTTATTTTATATTTTAGTGTGCTTTCTTTGTTATTGTTTTGGCCTGTTTTGGAACGATTTATTGGCTCCTTGGATTACTATTCTGTGGGGCAAATTCGGCGCATTTGGTTGTCAGAATATTCTTTGGGGGTATTGATTTGTAGCATTTTGAGTGAAATTGTTTAATTCGATGCAGAGTTCAGGCCATGAATTTGAACATTTTAAAATGTAATCAAGCAGGGATTGACATTGCCAGCCATTTTTTAAGAAAACTTGGTGACACATTTGAGACAAACTTGGTGCAGCATTCATAATTCCTTAAAACAGTGGGGAGCGATCTGGCACGGGCAGGATTCCTGTTTTCTGTGCCAGTGATCCGGGTTCAAGTCCTTGGGCGGGCCACTGAAATAGTCTACCAACCCTCTTAATAACCCTCGGAACAGGGTCCAGTGGTCTAACATATGATTCCAAAGAGAATACGGTGCTTTGTCCACAAACCAAACTCCTTGAATGGTAGGGGAACAGGTCTTCAATGGGAGGGATGCCGGTAATCTCCTAGGCTCCAGAGTCCAGACCAATAATGGTGATAGTAATCTTGATACTTTGAACACAGCACACTGACTGGTACCTTGGTTGTAGATTATAGGAATGCCTCAGTGATTGGAAATTTTGGCTTGATTGCCATGTAACATTGAATGCTGCAACATAATTTTGCTTTCAGTTTGACTAGCAAGCTGAAATTGGTTTCTAAATTGTGCTGCTATTAGCCTGTTACACTGAATGGACACAGACTCATCAAGGTCAGTGGCTGGAAGAAAACTAAACTTTGAACAAATATATTCGGCAACTGGTCTCAAATACAAATAAAATTGAAGTTCATTGTGTCAATCAATTCCAATTGCTCTTTAACATATCAATTTTTACATTATACAGATGGTGTCCATTTAACATTTTTCTTCATGGTGACAATTGCTGCCTGTGAATTTCACATACTAATTGCAAAATAGTAGGAATAGGTACTGCAGCCAAAGTTTAAATAAGCCATCTGGTGAATTTTGTATGGTTAAAGCTTGTTTGAGCTGTGATAGTCTGGTCCTTATGTCAGTTTTATTTTCCTTTTTGCAGTCTGTGCTTGCAGCTTGCATTTCAAATTAAAATAACATCATTATAACTCCAAAATGATAAGCTTGGATATCTTAATGAAGCTTTTAATGGTTCAACATCGTGCAGTTTGCTCCACATTTCACTGCATGCATGGTTTTGTTGCACTTTTTATGTGGCTGAGGTGATGTCCACAAAAATAAGACTGTCCCCACAATCACATTTATTTGGCTGTCTGGATTTTGGCATATTGGTGGATGGTTACTCATTAAATAGACACTCTATTTATATTTCTATGGCTATTCTTATTTGTATATTAAAGGGCTATGCATCTGTTATTTGAAACCAGTTCACATTTAGGCTTTCCTTATCATTATGTTCTCATAGTTGTCCTACCTTTTTCCCTATATTTATCAAATTATATGGAGCATACAACTTATGAACTTCTTTTGGTGACATTTTATTTGTAATTTGTTCTGCTTTGTAATGTTTAGTGTACTGCTAACTGAGTACTTTGTACTAAATTTTGTGATTACAGAAGTGCACTTAAATATTTCAGATGTATTTGTTCTAAAACAATTGCAATGATCATATTTCAGCTTATTATGCTTTCAGATTTGAGATCCTGATGGTAATTGACTTCAATGTACTGACATATTTTGCTAATTCTTTGTCGGCTTGTGATCTTGTAACCGTTTTGAACTAAGTGGATATATATATATATTGTAACAAGCTTTGATAGTACAGGCAGAATATGCATATACAATTATACATGTCCCATTGGCTTGTCACCGACATCCTTGGTGGGTTTAATTTGTGTACTATTTTGTATACACAACACAATTCTTATTCACCGTTGCATGATCTTTGGGTTGGCCAATATGTGTAAAACTGTTGATTATATGCTTGTGCTGACAATTATTAACGATTGCCGTCTTGAAATGTTTTTATGTAAATGTCAGAGTGTATCACTTGCCATGATTCACAGCTTTTTGTTGCTTACCATTCCAGAACAACATTCCATATTTTGATGGACATCATTCTTGTGGATCAAGTAAGCCCATTTTCCCAGCTCTCTCTCTGTGCATCTCACGGACCTACAGCAGTACGAACGTCAGGCCTCCTGGCCGTAAGCTCCTTCCTTCTCTCTCTCTCAGTAGCCGGATTAGTCTGTGGCCGCCGGCGCGACGGACGCGCCTCGGAGCCGACTGACGCCACGCCCTCCTTCCACAGGCGAGCGTGCGTCGCCCGCTGACGCCGGCCGGGCCGCGCCAATGGTATTTATACCGCGTCCTCCCGCCCGGCCGCCCGCCCGCCGGGCCTCTAACGTAACCATAACCGCCTGCCGCTCCGCTCTCTCTCTCTCTCTCTCTTGCTCCGTCTCCCGGTGTCCTTGCAGACAACTGTTACAGATTGGGCCGCCTTGCCGGCGCCGTCCTGTGTCTCAAGTGGTTGCCCACTACTGCAGTCCAGTTCCGGGAGAGCGAGCGAAGTCAACACACGGGGTTGCTAAGACGAGCGCGCCGACCAGAGCTGTCTGTGCGCCGCCGGGACCGGCCTAACGTAGCCGCTCTGGTCAGCTTACAGTCTCACTCTGAGAGTCGAGTCAGGAGGTACCAGTCTCCCGGTAAAGTATAACGGCATCTGTGAATGGGTGTCTGTCTGCGGCGATGGGTGTCGCAGGCCGGCGCGGGGCGCGGGAGATGACGTGCCAGGGGCGGCGACTGACGTGCGGTTTCTGCTGCTCCGTTGCAGGAAGCTGTTCGTCGGCGGCCTCAGCTGGGAGAGCTCAGAGA
Organism: Semibalanus balanoides; assembly: GCA_014673585.1. NCBI lineage: Eukaryota > Metazoa > Arthropoda > Thecostraca > Balanomorpha > Balanidae > Semibalanus > Semibalanus balanoides. Next base: position 4,448 of record VOPJ01008839.1, on the reverse strand, counting down.
GTGAGTACACGTCGCTCTGAGTCGTGTAGTTGACTTTGAGTCACTCAGTCACTTTGAATCATGTTATGTTTTGTATCAAGGCTGTCAAAATCCCTTTTGCTGATAATAACTTGACTATAACAATTATGAAGCCAGAGAAAGCTTCATGATTAAAAAAATGACGCTTCATACTTGGCGCCGCATACTTGGCCGTTGCTAAACCATAATCCCCTATCATGTCTTGTTCAAGCTATGGTAATTGCCAACCTTGGCTTTGTGATATTGCCAACCTTGGCTACGAAGCATCTTCCCGCACTAACTGTGTTCGGCTGTAGCGCTGCTCTCCGGCCTCGGTTGGGGGCGGCGCCGGGTCAGCCGGGCTGTGCAAAGGAAGTACATTAAACATGGACGTCGCTAACACACTACGTGGGACCTCTTTCTTAATGTCCGGTCGCGTGGTTGGTAGCTCCGTTCTACATCCCGGAAATGTACCTGCTCAGTCGGCTTACATTCTGGCAGGAATGCATTTACTGTCCTGCTGGCGATCATATTGAGTTGTAACGTACTTGCGGTCACATGCAGTGATGTGCCCACGCATGTATTGTTTTGTTTATACTCTTTTTGATTCTGCAAAGCATTTTGTGGTCTGTGGTCTGCAACTCTGCATTAATGCCGACTTTGAGGCGCGACCTTGCTTTGTCTGCAGCTGCCTTGCGGCGAACGCTCGATTTCCTGTCTCCCAGCACGCGACTCACCGGTGTGTGCTCCCTTTGCAGAGGAGCTGCGGGAATACTTCGGCGAGTTCGGCGAGATCGAGTCTGTAAATGTCAAGACCGACCCCAACACCGGCCGGTCTCGCGGCTTCGCCTTCCTTGTCTTCACCAACACAGAGACCATCGACAAGGTGCGTACAGACTGGTCATGGTTTTGTGTTTCAACTCGACTTGTATTGAGTGTCTATTCAAGAAGCATGTCCATCTACTGTCTGTCCAACAATTAAAGACTCGTGCACTTGTTCATATCGCTTTTTTCGCGCTTTATCTGCATTAGTCTTCAAGGTTTCAACCACCAAGTGTCTAACAGTAGCAGTTGAGGTGCTTGAAATACGAATTAGCCATTCTAACCCCCTGTCATTGCGCAGGTTCTGGGTAAGGCTGAGCACATCATCAATGGCAAGAAGGTCGACCCGAAGAAGGCCAAGGCACGCCACGGCAAGATCTTCGTCGGCGGACTGAAGCCCGAGATGACCGATGACGACATCAAGAACCACTTCTCCGCCATGGGCACGGTAAGGGAACGGTCCGGTTCGCGGCCTCGCTGCTTAATTTACTGCATTTTTGACTTAATTCACTGCAGTTGCTGCACCGCGAAGCCTACATCAAACTTCTCGCGATACATTGGCTGATTGTGAGGTATTAAGTAATAAGATGTTGCTCAAGGGTTGTAAGGTCTGGCATTAGAGCCTTACGTTGAGTCAAAAGCCAGTAGGTTCCACCATTACTGTCTCGGCTTGGAAGGGCACAGTGTCCTGCATTATAACCAACTTGCCCCCGTCTCCAGGTGGTCGAGGTTGAGATGCCGATGGACAAGATCAAGAACACGCGGAAGGGCTTCTGCTTCATCACATTCGAGCAGGAGGCGGTCGTTCAGGACCTCATCCGCGTCGGCAAGACTAAGATCAAGGACATCGAGGTGGACGTGAAGAAGGCGACGCCGAAGCCGGACGGAGGCCGTGGGGGAATGCGCGGTGCCCCGCGCGGCGGCCGAGGTAAGATACGGGGTGGTGAGGGGGACTCTCACTCATTNACAACGCTATGATTTAGGGGCGCCATCCATGGTTTGAAGGCACCCTCCATGAGTCTGTGGGCGCCCTTTTTAGATTCAGGGTGCACCTCGTGTTTGAAGGCGCACTTCCGAGTTTCGGGGCGCCCTTCCGAAGTTTGGGGTGCTTTGCGGGCATCGGGTCTCTCTCTCCATTAGTGGGAGCGCCCTCCATGGGTTTGGGGGCACCTTCTATGTTTGTTTGGGGCGTCCTCAGATTTGGTGTGCATGCATAATAGCGTTCAAGGGCGAGCTTTCGAGTTTTGAAGGCGCCCTTCCAAAGTTCCGAAGTTCAGAATGCCTTTTGGGCATCCGGGTGCACTTCCCGAAATTGGAGCGCCCCCCCTTGGTGTTGGGGGCGTTCTCCATGATTTTGGGGGCGCCTTCCATGGACTTAGGGGCGCTCTGCATGGGTTTGGGGCGCTCATCATGGGTTAAGGGGCGCCTACCATGGGTTTGGGGCACCCTCCATGAGCTTGGGAGCGCTCTCCATGGGTTTGAGGTCGCCCTTTATGGGTTTGAGGGCGCCTGCGGCGCCCAGATTGCACCTTCGGCGCAAAACTAGTGCCGCTGCGCCTGTTTCCATTGAGGGGGCTGTCAGCCCAGTTACCCCCACCCTGGATCCGCCCCTGACGATGAACCGAAAAGGATGACCATGGGTTTGTTATGACGATGGTCACTGATGTGACGCCGCGAAGCGGCGTGACAATTTTGATTTTGGGTCGTGGAAAAGGAAATTGTAATATTGAAACCAGACCGTGAGTGGAGCCAGGTGTCATACCCAGGGGTGGAGTTTCCAATTCAAATGCGTTGGGCCACTGCCCCACCAACTTTCCGCTTTGCCGCACTAACTTTTGACAGATTTAAACATGTCCTGGCGTTAAAATGTCAATTTTTCACTTCAACTATACAAAACAATCAGGCTATGTGATATTTTGCCTCACCAACGGGCAACGTTTTCTTAAAAGCTCCACCCAAGGTCATGCCGCGAATTGGCGCGAAGTTTTTTTTACTGTGGATAGCTGGATTTTGACTGCTACAATGCAATTTTTACGATAAAGTTGCAGAGACCGAACGTTTGTCCGACAGTTGTGTGTGTATGTGTTTTGTTTTGGGGGGAATAATAGTTTCAGGACCTTTGGGGGCATGTCCTATTGAACCTGGATCCATCCCTGATGGAGGGCACCCCAAAACTATGAAGAGCGCCCCCCCCCAATTCCGGGGAGTGCACCCCGACGCTAAAAAAGCATCCCAAACTTCAGAATTTTGGAAGAGCGCCCTCGAAACTCGGAAGTACTTTTTCAATCACAAATCTCAATTCAATCGAAATAATACGTTGGAAATAATGACGTTTTATTGACGTCATGGCATGCCATTTTTGGTGGAAAAACGAAAATTGTTTGACAAATCATAAAACATCGAGTTTTTGTGCAAACTGCAAATTTTAAACGTCAAAAGCAAGACAATTACATTTTCCTCAAAATGGCTATCTTGAAATTGCGTAATTTCAGGTTTTAACCCCCCCCCCGAAATTGCGTTATTTCGGATTTTAATCCCCCTAAAAAACAAGTGTTTGTTTTCAGAAAAATCAAAGGCATGAAGGCTCAAAAGCTGCCTGACTTGTGAGAAAGTGGCGGCTGAGAGGTCCTAACCACACACCAAATTTTAACACAATCGGCTCAGCCGTTCCTGAGATGTACAATAAGGTTGTGAATCTGCGCACGTGCAGTAACCCCACCCCTGAGTTGTTGGAAAGTGGCGGCTGATGGGTCCCTGACCACACAAAAAATGTGCACACAATCTCCCCAGCCGTTGCGGAGCTTTTGTGAGAAAACACTTTTCAACACCCCTCACGCGGCACGCGCCACGCGCAGTGGTAGTCAGTAGTCATCCACCTGAGTCGTCACTGGTCTCAAACAGGGTAGGTTGGATGGGGCTGGTCAGCAAAGAAGTCCGGTTGTCAATCAGACGTGCGGTTGCAGAGATATGAGCTTCTCAAAAGCGTCGCCACGGGTCGGGCCAGGCCGCTTACATTCAGATTTTTCCCGCATTCTACGGAAGGAGTAATAACTTAGTTCCTGAAGTAACTCTGTAGGACAATGGCCAAGACTCGCGCGCATTAAAGTCCGTTCCCTTGTCCGCCCGTCTGTTATTCTGTGTTTTGTTATTACTGAATGGTATATTAACAGGCTTGTCTCGTCGTTCACAAGATAATATCTTTTTCTAAGTTTAGTTCGTTTCCTTAACTTGTCTGTTCACTTGCACTAAAATAAACCGGTATCAGAGAAATAAGTTGTCGGGTCTGACAGCAGCATGTTCTAAAGCAGTTAACTTCAGGATCGCTCCGCCTAGCAGGATCGTGCTCACTTACCTCAGATAGGCCGTGCAAAAAGGTGAATGAATGCCAAACAAGTTTGTGGTGATAAAGTGAAGTAATGATTGGCAGTTAAGAGACGTCCGTTAACTTGTACCATTAACGCTATGCGAAATATATTTTCAAATAAATTCGAATGCCTTGATGAACAATAGAAGTAATGCTGACACCATATTATACCGTAACTAGTAAGGCATGCATGGCATGAAGCAAACGGAGCGAGTTATTTCATTTGTGTCCGGCAACTGATAAGCATTGTTGTTTGATGCAATAG
>VOPJ01008838.1:0-19258 GCA_014673585.1 Semibalanus balanoides | reverse complement strand
TTCCGAATTCCGATAAACGCTCTTGATGTTTCCTTACAACGTGCTGTTTCATTAGGTACCTACTTTTGTTATCTTTTCCAAGGTGAAGGGTCAGAATTGGAAGAGTTAAGATCACAATATCAGCAAACTACTATTCCATTGGAACTCATCGTAAGTGATTATCAACACAAAATCAAAATAAAAGCCACGCAAAAATCAAAATCAACCAGCCGCACTTCAGTCTTCAACACACATATTCTGGTATAAACAAACCCTGCCGGCTGCCACGAGTACGACTTTCAAAGCCACCACATGAAGGAAAATGTGCATGTCGCTAGAAGCCTGAAAGTAAACCTTCACGCCATAGTCACAATGGTCACATCCAAAGTACGCGCACTTGGTCAAAGTCGCAATGGTGAAGGAATAGGGTCACGCAATCTTCGGGCTGTTAATAATATTTCTGCAGGCTCAGCCGCTGTTTTTAGGAATATTTTTAGAGTGGTAAAAGAATAACTTCACGTGTTCTTCACACCTGAAAAGATTTGAATAGCACCAAAACCATTTTAAAATCACTTAGTGTTTAAAGATTTCCCCAAAAGTGCTAAACATTTCTATATTATTACGTAATAACTCAAAAGTTGATGATTAAAAAGTACAAGTAAGTCACATCAGCTCATTTAGGTTGCAAATCGGTCACCTCCGCACGTGGGCAAGTGCGTAAGATTTTGCATCTCTGCAGAAAACGTCGAAAAAAGTCACGTGAACTAAATATGACCTTTGAACTTGTAATGTCAAAGTCATACAATGCATTTATTTTAATGTTTGCCTCCTCGTAAAAAGGCCAAATTTGGTGCAGGGAATGACCTCGACATTTTCTAAGAATGTGCAGAAAAAAGGGCGGAGACTTTTCAACTTTTTGAGTTACCGCCCTTTGAGTATGGAAAGGGAGCGAAATAGACAAATGCCCCGAGCCTATTTTCATGTTGCTTGCAATAATGAGGGTTTCTCTGGTCCGATTGACGTGAAATCTAGTGGGTAGCTTCCATGTGATGTGTGCATTCGGTTTCTTGTTTTTTTTAGATCGATCTGACCTTGCATGACCTCACATGACCTTGTTATAGTGTATGACCCACAAATACGTTTTGCCAATGCTAGGAACCGTCCTTAAATCACTCTACGTTATTGTGATTCATTTTCATCATCACAATGTCAAGGTTATGTTGCACCCTTACCAACACCAACACCAACCCTGTGCGTAGCGTTATTTGTGAACAGCCCTTCTCAGTATACAAATTGCAAAAAAATTATGAGCATAAGGCCGATTTTGGAGTGAAGGCCGAGTGTCATTTTTTGCTAATGCCCATGCAAAGTGTCCATGTGATGGCATTGGTGGAACGTTAAAAATGTTAGCCAAAAGGGGCTAGTCTTCAAGGAACGCTTATCGAAACCCCGCAACATTTTTTGTCAGTTTCTAGTTTCTACCAAATAATGCCTCCGGCACGCATGTGGAATATTTTCCAAGGTCGAGTGGATAAAACAAGGTGAAATGCTGAAAGGGAGATTTACGGCTGCTCGCACTGTGCCGGGAACACGAAATGTATACACTGTGTGTCCGTCTTCAAGGAATGGCATGGTGATCGTGAAATGATTTTCTAACAGCGAAACTGGTTGGGAAGTGCGCGTATCGAAACATGTGTAGATTCCGCATGAATATACTGTACTGTCATTGTTGTGTTGCTTTTAATTCGTTGTTAATGATATTGATTGACGTCAGTGGGCTTATCTCATCTCATAGTCTCCCCACACCGCGCGCTGTCGTTAATACTTTGCTATCGCACGACGACCAACTTCTATTCTTCACGACGACCAGCTTTGCTATCCAGAAGTTCCCGCGGATACTGGTCGTCCATCTAAAGCGCTTCTCGCCCGCGGATGAGTTCCTCGACAAGCTCAGCTGCACTGTCAAATTTTCCCGTCAGCGGACTGAACCTATCTTGCCTCTCAGCCGGAGAGAGGCCGCTGCTAGTGCACCATCATATACCTATTACAGGTGTGACCAAACCACTCCTGGCACAGTGCGGTTCGGATCACTATACCGCCTTCTGTCGCACCCGTACTCGGCCAGTTGGCACCGGTTATAATGACAGCCATGTCTCGGGCCCCATCCAGCAGAAACCAATCAACTTCAGGACAGTTATATGCTGTTTTATATGAGCTTGACTCACGCAGTCGATCACAGTAAGACGAAATGACCCTGCGATCAGCCAACGACGGGCACTGAGGCCACCGCACAGGCCGCTGGACGACGCTAAGAAAGGCTGCGCTGGCTGGGCCGGGACCGCGCAGCCGCCGTGGCGAAGGCGCGCCTGCGGCGTACAGCACCACTCTTCCCCGGCAGGAAACGGTGGAGCACATACCTCAGCAGTGGGCGGGCAGTGAGGCAGCCACCGATGCCGGCACCGACGAACCGATGGAGGAGATTAGCCAGGAGACCGCCGCTGGTAAAGAGGACGAGGATGAAGAGGACGCCGAGGAGGACAATGCTGAGGAATCCGAGGCGAGTCAAGGAGCGCGCCTATCACCGCTGCCGCCGCCGGTCCGGCCTCCGGCCTCACCGCAGTCTTTTGGAGCGGTCGCCGCCGCTGATGTTGCCGCCGCTGTCGGGGCACCCTCCGCCGGACAGTTCGACGACGGATACACTATCCCGCCGAGCACGCCGACGCTGATGGCGTCGCGCAGAAGAGACGCGTTCGCCGAGTCAGTCCCCTCGCCGCAGCCGGTTGGTGGCGGCCGCCATCAGTGGTCCGGTCATGTGGTCCACTGATGTGGTCATCATGTGGGCCATCATGTGGTCCAGTCCGGCGGCCGCCGCCGGACTGGACGACATTCGCAAGGATGTCACCGAACGCAACAGCCGGGACACCAAACAGGACCCCTGCAGCCGGGCAGCCCCAGTCGCCACCGCAGCAGCCGGCGGAAGGCCGTCGCCGCTCGGCGCCCTGTCTTCAACGACCTAAGCCGATCGTCTGGGACTGACGGGCGTCAAAGGTGCAGCCACCGCAGCCGACCGACACGGTGCCAACATGCAGCGCACCTGATGCAGCCGCGGCCGCGCCGGTGCAGAGGGGACGATGATGGAACTGTAAGGATGTTAGTGACGTTAGCGTCCTATATGAAGGAAGCAGAGGAATAATGTGTCATCCGTGGATGAATCATGAATGTTGAGCGATTCCGATGATACGTTTTTTTTTTTGTTTTTTTTTTGTGTGTGTGTGTGTGTTGTGTGTGTGTGTGTGTGTGTGTGTGTCTGGTGTGGTGTGTGTGGTGTGTTTGTGTTGGTGGTGGTGAATACTGTCACTTGTTTTCATGAAAAAGTTGATAAATCTGAAAAAGAAGACACTTTTCATTATATCAAATGTGAAGAATGATTCAGTATCCATATACCGTTTTTAAAATCGCATTATATTAAGCAGGCCTCTGAGAACGGTTACACACAGATTGCCGGTGATCAGCATTGCTGGCATTAAGGGGCTGTTCATAAATAACGCTACGCACAGGGTTGGTGGTGGTGGTGGTAAGGGTGCAACAAAGCCTTGACATCGGGATGGTGAAAATTAATCACAATAACGTAGAGTGATTTAAGGGCGGTTTCTAGCATTAGCAAAACGTATTTGTGGGTCATACACTATTACAAGGTCATGTGAGGTCATGCGAGCTCAGATCGATCTAAGAACCTGGAAATCGAATGCACACATCAAATGAAAGCGACCCACTAAATTTCACGTCAATCGGACCAGAGAAACCCTAATCGCAAGTAACATGGAAAGAGCCTCGGGGCATTTGTCTATTTCGCTCTCTTTCCACACTCAAAGGGCGGTATCTCAAAAAGTTTAAAAGCTTCCGTCCCTTTCTTCTGCAAATTCTTAGAGGATGTCTAGGTCATTTCTTGTACCAAGTTTGGCCTTTTTACGAGGAGGCAAACATTACAAAAATGCGTTTTAGTACTTTGACATGACAAGGTCAAAGGTCATATTTAGTTCACGTGACCTTTTTGACGTTTTCTGAATGGTGAAACACTGTAGAATATTCGATAAAAGTTAGATATTGCTAACTCCATTAACACAGAACATATAAGCGTTTGATTAATACCAAGTACGGAAAAGGTCGTGACCTTTGATGACCTCTAAATCTGACTTTAGAGGTCACCGGGACCTAAAAGTTGGTGTGCATGTTTCTTTTATTTGACACTTCATGTGTACCAATTTTTATCAAATTCGGAGGGGGTCAGGGTTTTTCTTGTGCGATCTGACATGGAATGCACCAGTAATGATTGTTGAAAATGGGAAATACCTGACTCAGGTTACCTGTGAAACAACGTTTTTAAACGGATTCACGTCAGAATCTAAGGCTATCATCACCATGCCATCTACAAGCCGCGCTCGTACATATATTTGCTTGGATTTCGGAAACTGAGTATATATGGGCGACTGGAAAGTTGGTGTGGCAGCTGCCACCCCTGCAACACCAATTCCGACGCGTAAAAGGTGCTGTTTGCTTAAGGTAATGCTTCTTCAACGTAAGTTAATTGATATATGGTTATAATATTATATATTATATATATAATATATATATATATATATAGTATTATATATATATATATATATATATTTGATATTCTGATATTTTACTAATTCCTTGCTAACGTTCTGTTTTTGGTCACGAATCTTACACTTCGAATGTCGCAAAAGAATTTCGACCTATAGATATGGCGTTCCATGAAAGAAGCTTCGCTATGATATATTTGCAAAATGAACTGAAATATTATGTGTAATTGTGTAACACGGAACGATACGATGTATAATGGTGTGGCACATTTGAAGATGTAACCTTGGTGGTACTTTGACCAGGCTTGAGACTAGTTTCGCCCGATGTTGTAAGTTTGTTGATCACTTTTAATTTCCCGATCAAGCGAATGGTGCATATTTGTATGCATTAACATCATATCTATATGGTCATTGGTCATATTAGTCACCAAAGAGAGGAAACCCGGTGTGACTACTTTTGAATGAGTTTGGTTTGACGCTGTGTTGACATGTTTGTTGGTGGATGACGGTGTGTTGACATGTTTGTTGGTGGATGTGGTACGTATCACCTGTGCACAGCAGCCCTGATATTTTTTTAAACAATCGACATTTAAGTGCTAACCAGTACAATATACATGTTACAGTACGTATAAGAAATCAGTGTAGAAGCAAACAAACTAGTGTTGATGCAAACGTCCTGGTGGGTCAGTATAGATGCATACGTACTAAAGCCTTACAGTGTAAACGTCCTAGACGATGCGATCTGTACTGACCGGTCAGTTATAGATGGCAAACATACTGGGCTGTCCAGTACTGTTTGCATCATCTAGGTATAGATGCAAACGTACTGAAATTGAATAATAGGGAAATATCTCTGAAATGCTTGGTATGTACATTTACAAAACATTCCTTATATAAAATATGAACAAATTGATCACATGTCATTTATTTTTGCAGTTCAGGTGTGATGGCATTTCTTGAGCAGGACAGCCCGTCTTTACACACTTGCAGCGTTTGGTGCAGGCCTTAGAACAGGTGCCACTTAAATAAACTGCCCTTGCACCGGACTGCCCCTTGCCGACTCCCTCAGTGACATCTCATCAGGGACTTCCTCGACTGTTGATGTGCTTTGACATTGCAAAGTCGATCTGATTCCTGGAGTAGCGGCCTTCTAAACGTTTCGTGCGTCACACACCGGTTTGTACGAGTGCCATTCACATGTCAAACGAAAAAAAGGTCCACAGTGGTAGTATATGTCAACTACTTTGTTTGTTATTCTATAGCCGTTTCACGATGGGGATATTTTGCGGCGAAATGTTTTAAAAACATTTTTAAGATGTTTTACATGTTATTAGTTAGTAAGCCGTTTTCACGATAGACAATTGCGAAAAAAAAAAATGTTTTAACCCCTTGCCCTACGGGACCGTTAGGGCCGAGGATCAAAACATTTTTTCGCAAAACTAGTCCATTCGTGAAACGGCTACTACTAAAACATTTCAAAACATTGTAAAAATGTTTGTAAAAACATTTTTGCGCAAAAATAATCCATCTTTGAAAACGGCTAATATGTTATTTTTGGGTTTGAGGAGTGATCCAGCTTCTTGATGAGGAAGGGGATTTTGTCGACCGGATGGGAAAGGCGCGTTGTTTTTTCGTGGATCGCAAGATGTGGTGCGTTTTTTTTTTGGACGGACTGGAGCAGGCGAGGAGTCATTAATGGACGTGTATTTATTAGCAAGCGGGTAGTGCGCGTAGGAGAGATGTTTGTTTTAAGAACCAAATCGTTGTTAAAGCGGTCCTGGAGGTAGGAATATCCTTGAACTTGAAGAATTCACCTTTGATGCCACCGGGCTTGAACACAAGCGGGGACAACCTACCAATTTCGTCTGGTCCTCCCATGCTTTTTATACGATTTTCGTCATAGTAACCCAGAACGAAGCAAAATGTTAAAAACTGCCGCCTACGCCATTTGGAGCTATGGTGAACAACCCATACTTGATGTCGAATTAACGACCACGCTTACCGTTGAGAATAAAACATGTCTTTCGAAAAAGGTTGCGGCTTACTACCTTTCAGAATATAAATGTAAAGGGAGATATTTCGAAAAAAGACGTCTATAAACAAAAACTAATTATAAATGGTCAGCAGGCTTATAAAGGCGTATAAAACTTGACAAACAATCATTTTCGATGTAGGTTAAGGAATGAGTACGAGTAAAATGCGATTTTTCCGTATGTCCCTGGTACTCAATGATGCAGGATATAATGTGAAAGACGTGGCTGGCAATGTCCGTAGTAATGCCGAAGTAACCTGCATCATTGAGTACTAAGGACATATGTGAAAAATCGCATTTTACTCGTACTCATTCCTTAACCTACATCGAAAATGATTCATTAGCCGTTTTCACGATGGGTTATTTTGCGCGAAATGTTTTAAAAAAATGTTTTTAAATGTTTAGTAGTATGCCGCTTTCATTATGGACTATTTAGCGAAAATGCTTTTAACCCTCGCCCTACGTCCCAATACGGCGTAGTGTTAAAACATTTCTCACAAATTACGCCATAGTTGAAGACGGCTGTACCACTGAACATTTTAAAACATTTTAAAAATGTTTTAAACATTTCGCGCCAAAATAAGCCATCGTGCAAAAAAGTCTAAAGTTTATTACGGCCTTTATAAGCCTGCTGCCATTTTAACTAATTTTTGCCATAGGAACTCGTTATTTCGATATCTCCCTTTACATTTATTATTCTCTGATAAGTTCAGTAAACCCGCAATCCTTTTTGAAAGACATGTTTTAATTCTCAACGGGCCAGCGTGTCGGTCAATCGAACATCATGAGGGGTTTGCACCATTAAGCTCACAAATGGCGGTAGGCAGCCTTTCAACACAGTAATTGTTCGTGTAGGGCTACTATGATAAAATCGTATTAAAAAAACATGGCAGGACCAGACAAAATTGTAGGCCGTTCCCCCTGCTGTGTCCAAGGCCCGTGGCATCAAATGTGAATACAATTCATAGTTCAAGGATATATGCTACCCAGGACCGTTAAACGCGAATTTTGTTTTTAAGATCAACATCTCTTTCCTACCGCGCACTACCCCGGCTTGCTAATTAAATATCACGCTCTTAACGCCTCCTCCTCGCCTGCTCCAGTTCAAATAAAAAACGGCAACCACATCTTTTGCGATCGACAAAAAACAACGCAGCATTTCCCAGTCCCGGTCGACCAAAACTCCCCCTCCCTCAACCCAAGAAAGCTGGATCCATTTCCAACACCAAAAATACACTATTAGCCGTTTTCATTGATGGATTATTTTGCGAGACATGCTTTTAAAACATTTAGTATGTTATAAAAGGTTTTAGTAGTAGCCGATTTACGATGGACTAATTTGCGAAAATTTTAACCTCGCCCTACGGTCCTGTGGGCGAGGGAAAGAACATTTTTCGCAAAATAGTCTATCGTGAAACGGGGCTACTTCTAAAACATTGTAAAACATTTTAAAATGTTTTTAAAAAACATTTTCACGCAAACAATAATCCATCGTTGAAAATGGCTATTGCAATAACAAACACAGAAGTAGTGACATAAACAACCACTGTGACCATTTTTTTCGTTTGACATGTGAATGGCGAACTCATACAAAACCGTGTGTGACGCACGGACGTTTAGAAGCGGCCGCTACTCCAGGAATCAGATCGACCTTTGCAATGTCAAGCACATTCACAGTCGAGGAAAGTCCCTATCAGATAGATGTCACTGAGGGAGTCGGCAAGTTTGGAACAGTCCGGTGGCAAAGGACAGTTTTTTAAGTGCACCTGTTCTAAGGCCTGCACCAAACGCTGCAAGTGTGTAAAGAACGGGTTCTCCTACTCAAGAAAATGCCATCACAGCCTGAACTGCAAAAATAAATGACATGTGATCAATTTGTCTTATTTATATTAAGGAATGTTTGTTACATACCAAGCATTCAGAGATATCTTCCTATGATTAAAGTGTGTTTAGTTACTTTGCATCTTTACTAGTATTGATGCCAAACTACTGGACAAGCCCAAGTATGTAATGATCTAACTGACCGGGTCAGTACAGATGCATCCGTCTAGGAACGTTTACAACTTACTAGTACGTATGCAATCTATACTGACCCACCAGGACGTTGCATCAACACTAGTGTTGTTTGGCATCTGCACTGATTTCTTATACGTACTGTAACATACATATTGCATACGCACTTCAAAAATACTTCTCCGAAATGGACAACATTGAACGAGACCAACAATTTATCATAGGTACAGTATTTAAAATGACCTTTTCCTCGGTTGAAATAAAATAATAAATCACAAATATTTTTGGTGAATTTTCGGCCACAGGCCATTGTCAAACCATAATACATACCATACTAACCATAATACTGTACAAACCATAATACTGTACCTATAATACATACCATGTTCCTCGCAAGAGCACTAAACAACACAAATAATTTATCATTTAACTTCCACCGAACCTTCCGAGGCCAGCAGAACCAGCAGAACCTTCCGAGGCCAGCAGAACCAGCAGAACCTTCCGAGTCCAGCAGACCCTTCCGAGGCTGCAAACGCCGTCGTCTTGTTATCGTTTTATTGCCCAGCGGTTCAATGATCCGACTCAGCAGCGCGATGCCGCCAAGCAGGTAACAATCTATCACCTACATAGCTATCTGCTGCAGGGAAGCGGCGTGTCGCTACGCGCACACAATGCTGTCGGCGCACAGCACTCGATGCAGCGAGTCAACAGCAGCTCTGAAACTGCTCTTCTCTCAGTGATATGTGACTACGTATGGACTGTCGACCAGGTACGACTGCACCACTGACAGACAGAGGTGCAACAGAAAACACGGCTCAAAGTCCGCTCCATCACAGCTCGAAGATTAGAAGAAGCCGTGCAGCGCGCTCTCTGCACCTCTCAGCCACCCACACACCCAGTACAGCCCTTCACCTGCACAGCCCTCCCAGCCAACCCAGCAGTTAGGTACAGCCCTCAGCCACCCCACTCACCACCCACACAGCCCGTCTCTGCCACCTCTCAGCACACACACACCCAGTACACCCCCCCCCCGCCCTTCACCTGGCAAACAGCCCTCCCAGCCACCACAGTAGGTTAACAGCCCCTCACCACCCACAGTAGGTACAGCCCTCAGCCACCCACTCAACCGCCCACCAGCCCGCTCTCTCCCTCTCAGCCACCCACACACCCGTACAGCCCTTCACCTGCACAGCCCTCCCAGGCCACCCACAGTAGGTACAGCCCTCAGCCACCCACTCACGGCCCCACACAGCCCGCTCTCTGCACCTCTTCAGCCACCCACACACCCAGTACAGCCCTTCACCTGCACCAGCCCTCCCAGCCACACCACAGTAGGTGCAGCCCTCAAGCACACCCATCACCCCCACACAGCCCGCTCTCGACATTGCACCTCTCTCAGCCACCCACACACCCAGTACAGCCCTTCACCTGCACAGCCCTCCCAGCCACCACAGTTAGGTACAGCCCAGCCACCCACTCACCGTCCCACACAGCCCGCTCTCTGCACCACTCACCCACCCACACACCCAGTACAGCCCTTCACCTGCAGCAGCCCTCCCAAGGCCACCACAGTAGGTGCAGCCCTCAGCCCACCACTCACCGCCCACACAGCCCGCTCTCTATGCACCTCTACAGCCACCCACACACCCAGACAGTCCTTCACCTGCCACAGCCCTCCCAGCCACCCACAGTAGGACAGCCCTCAGCCACCCACTCCACCGCCCACACAGCCCGCTCTCTGCACCTCTCAGCCACCCACAACACCAGTACAGCCCTTCACCTGCCCCTCCCCAGCCACCCACAGTAGGTGCAGCCTCAGCCACCCACTCACCGCCCACACAGCCCGCTCTCTGCACCTCTCAGCCACCCACACACCCAGTACGTCCTTCACCTGCACAGCCCTCCCAGCCACCCACAGTAGGTACAGCCCTCAGCCACCCACTCACCGCCCACACTTCTCTGCAGCCTTCTCAGGCCACCCCCACACCACAGTACAGCCCTTCACCTGCACAGCCCTCCCAGACACCCACAGTAGGTGCGCCCTCATCCACCCACTCACCGCCCACACAGCCCGCTCTCTTGCACCTCTCACCCACCCACACACCCAGTACAGCCCCTTCACCTGCACAGCCCTCCCAGCCACCCACAGTAGGTGCAGCCCTCAGCCACCCACTCACCACCCACAAATCGTGATCGTGACACACCGCAAATCGTGCGGAAAAGTTGAACTAGAGTCAACTATTTCGCGCGGGAGATAGATGTCGCCGCGAGACCCGCGATTCGGGAGCGAGATTTTGCCGCGATCTCGCAGCGGAGCTGCGAGGTGCGAGACGAGACGCGAGCGGGAAGTGTTGCGTGTATTTCAATGGGAGTTACGAGACGCGATTTGCGTGGGAGGGAGCTGTGTTTCAGTCTTAACCACAAAGCCCGTGATAAGTACGAATTGAGTATATCGGCTGATTCGCTTCCACGCAGAATCGGCCACAGAAACTTAAAAAAGCATTGGAAATATGCAAGTCCAGAAAAAAAAACTACTAGTGATGTTATCTCTTCTGATGTCTGCACCAGGCCACGTGACATCGAAGATGAGAGATTGGCGAAGTTAGTATCGCCAAATGCCAACAAAGCACGGAAACACATCCTACCTCATTAGTTATAATTTTGTCATCATTTAAACTCGTAACGACCATAGTGAACTATCTTGTACGACATAGTTTAACAACGCCCACATGATTTGGTAAACTCCACTCCAAATGGGTCTATTTAAGGGGAAAGGGCTGTCCGTCGCAAGGCCACCATAATGCCAGATAATTAGGTATTACACATAGAGTATCTCAAACACCCATCAGTAACAAATTTATGGTAACTTTTGCGCAAAACTGAAGAATGGGTTTAGTGTCTAGCTTTCGCGAGACCAATACAATCACTGTTTATGTAATAAATGTATGCTCCACGAGCGATATACAAATTTCTGGTAATAGATATAACAACCGTGAAGGACAGATAACTTCATAAGAGTATAGTTGTAGGTAACAGCTAAAGTACAGGACATTTCAGTCAACTGAGATATCGAAATAATTTTTGCACAAAAGCGAAACAAATAAGTTGCATTGTTGTGCAGACGACTGATTTAGAAAAAGTGTAAAAACACTGACGCCACGAAAGCAAAGGAGTCGCGAAAGCACGTTTTGGCTCGGGCATCGTGTCGAGGGAAAATATTTACAGAATTAGTAGAACAAACTTTTTTTTGACAAATGAAAGAGGCAGGACCAGCACCACCGTCTCTGCAAACAGTCCAACAAATTTAATACAAGGAATAGGAACATTCGTTATTAGTTTCAGATATTTCTCGCAGTGCATGTGCAAGGAGCATGAATATATTTTAACAAATAAAACTTCTTCAATGTACCAAAGTGAGAAAAAATCAAAAGTTTTGTTTTTCACTTTGGTACATACAAGGAGAAGGTCTATTGAACGCAGTTTTAAAATAGGAACGTTCATATTTACAGATTTTACAGGCAACAGAGGCAGCTCTTTTAAACACAGAATGAACAAACAGAATAGTCTACTATAGGGTGGAGTTAATTGTGTAGAAGTTTGAAATCATGCAGCAAGTTTGCGTACGTCAGTAGAATTGTGCTGGGTGAACTTTGCGCACCGACCAGCGAGTACCAATAACCACTTATTGCGCGAGGCTGCCCGAAACATGCGTAGTACAAGTCAAATTGTCATGAACTGGCCTTTACCTCTCGCTTGCAGAAGTCTAATGACCCTCTAACTAATCGATTTACGAAACGGATGCACATACCACACCCACCCACATCAGCACGTTCGCACTGTGAGTAACAAACTCAGGTGACAGAAAAAGGCCACCTATACCCAGAAGGCTCTTTCTCGCAGCGCAGCACCCCATTCTAAAGTGACTGGATAGTATCTCACACACATACACACACACACACACACACACACACACACACACACACACACACACACACACACACATCCACATCCACATTTCTGTAAAATCGTACACCAGCAGCCGGGGAACCAGCAGCCGGGGAGGATTCTTCTGCCCGTCCTTCGGCCCCGACCACGACGCCGCGACCTCTTCGTTCGTTCCATCGTTGATGATGATCGTTGCCATTGTTTCTGTGCAGTAGTTTGGCGACGTTTCTCAGCCTCCGAGTCGCCTGCAGGACACCAAAGAGGTGGCGACACCCCACACAGACTAACGAAGCGTGACGTCACATCTGTTTTCGGGTCACGTCTCACCGGGCCGCGTCTTTCATAAATCACCAGGGCCTGAGTATGCTAAGAGTGTCCTCTGCGGGGCACCAGTTGTGTCAGGCGCGGTCAGCTCAGGTCCTTTCGATGGCAGGCTTGCATGCTGAGGACCAGTGGTTGAGTTCTTAGCCAGAATCATCCCTCGAGCTGCCCTACCTTTCTGTACTCTTCACCACAGAACCACCGTCTGTAAGACGGCTTAGACTGGCCTGTGGCGCGCCCTAACCCTCTCCAACGCCCCCTCCAACACTGCCCGCTCGCCCCTGCAACACTGCCTCTCCAACAACCCCCTCCAACACTGCCCGCTCGCCCCTGCAACACTGCCTCTCCAACAACCCCTCAACACATGCCTCTCCAACACCCCTCCAACACTGCCCGCCTTGCCCCTCCAACCATGCCTCTCCAGACAACCCCCCAACACTTGGCCCGCTCACCCCTTCCAACACTTGCCTCCCAAACAAAACCCCCTCCAACACGCCTCCCAACACCCCCTCCAAACATGCCTCTCCCAAACACCCCCTCCAACACTGCCCGCTCGCCCCTCCAACACTGCCTCTCCAACAACCCCCTCCAACACTGCCCGCTCGCTTCATCGCCCTGCCACTCCCGCTGCCACCAAACAGGATTTGTACCAGCGGCATAGGTGAATTCCACCTACATGAAGTCCTCTTACATCACACCTACGTTCGATGGCTTTCCCCGGTCCTTCAAGTCCTCCACAGCACCCGCCTCGCCCTACATCAGCTCGCACTTCTCCTTGATCTTGCGCGTGCCTTTCTGAGACTTGTTCTTCTTTCCATCCATCTGGAGCGTCATGGTGCGCGTCTTGTCCATGCTTAGCAGCTCCTGGAACAGCTCCTTGACGTTGGTGTTGTTCTTGGCTGACGTCTCCAGGAAGTTACACCGCCACGTCTTCGCCTGCCGGAGCGAGAAGAAATACATCAGTGAGAGTGCATGCGTCTGGTGTTAACGGTTCTGAAGCTGGTTTGCTGTTATGCATCAATGTTTTTGTTTTGTCCTTAGTGGTTCCTGGATACTTTTATAGTTACTGATAACACTTGTGCGGTTTGCTGGACCATCTATTAACACTTTTTTATATGATGTATTTCTGTGCTGGCTGATCAGTTAAAGAATATTTCCAGTTACGGTTCTCGTAGTTATCACGCTGCTTAAAAAAATGTGCTGGGGAAGGACGTGTCAGTGGACATGTGCAATGTGCATTGTGCATTTATTACTTCGAAAATAAAATAACAGATGACTCGATATGGACTGACAGTGAAGATTTAATATATATTTATAGCGACAGGGAATTGTAAGCAAATGACACACAGCGTACCAAAGCTTGCCAAAGCCGCCAGCAGCATTATTAAGACCATCATAAGTAGCTTATATTGTCGGATCCAGCCTCTCTTACACGGTTCGTTAGTAGGGGTCGGAGGGCTCAAACTACGGGAGATGCATCATTCAAAATCTGAGCTCACGCTGAATCCAGCGATGCAATGTTTTTGATAATCTGTCGAGGGTCTTTTTTAAATTGGCATTTTGTCCGAAATCGTGCCCTTTTTGTTTGGCCAGGTCTATCACGTATGGTATGACTAAAATGCAGACTAATGACTTATGACATGTCTACCGGTACCGATTCGTCATGCTCTTCACTTAACGGTGACACGGTCTCACAAGATTCAAAGCCATTAGATGGTTTAATTGGTTGCACGGCTGCATCAAAGCCAAGCGCTCCCGGTGTTGGCACTAAGATGCACTTCCGCTTGTGCCTCACGCGCAGAATCGCCCCTCGCGACACGCGAGCTGAGCACTGCGCGCCGCCGACCCGGCTTACGGACCGGGCTCTCAGCCAGTCACGGACGAACACTGAACAGTGCAACGCATGTTGAAAACACTAGCTCTGACCAATAGCCCAGCTATTCAAGGAGACCGTGTCTAATTTCCAGCCACCTCCGATTGCTGGAAATTAGACAAAATCTCCTCCTCCGACGAAGCAGAAGTGCATCTTAGTACCAATACCGGGAGCGTTTGGCTTTGATGCAGCCGTGCAACCAATTAAACCATCTTATGACTTTTAATTTTGTGAGACCTTGACGTGCAGAGCATGACGAATCGGTAGACATGTCATAGTTTAACCTGCATTTTAGCCATACCATACATGATAGCCCTGGCCAAACAAAAAAGGCACGATTTCGGACAAAATGTGGATTTGAAAAAAGGGCCTTGACAGATTTTCAAAAGTTGCAACACTGGATTCAGCGTGAGCTCAACTTTTAAATGATGCATCTCCCGTAGTTTGAGCCCTCCGACCCCTACTAACGAACGAACGAATAAGATGATAAAAGGTGTTGCGCACAAGGTGCCCCCTACGATGTTTTCCTGGATCTGTTTATACGCAATATATTACATTTAACAATTTACAGCAAATAACACCCTCATGTGACGTTCATATCGTCCCAATCAATCATGTGTGCTATTAGAAATTACCCCCATTTTCCATCCTATGAATACGCATATTATTTTTCATTTTGGTACTTGTCCTTACTCCTTTTGATATTTTGAAGACAAGTACATTTTGAAGCTAAAAAACTTTTTGGCATGGAAATCGGTCCAACCATATGGCCGCAATGACCTTTTAAAGAACACCCACATTTTTCGTATTGATTGCCACCTGGACCCAAATTTGTTAACAGAAAATCACTTTCGTGGTCCAAAAAGAGCTTTAGGAATCTTATCATAAAATACAAAATGTGTTTGTTACATCGCAATCGGCTGCGCGGTTCTCGAGATCTCTGGGGAAGGGGCAGAATCTGACCCACATAGTTTAAGATAATTATGGCCGCCCGCAGGAAGAAGTGTTAAATGACCTTCAATCTTGAAACGGGATAATTTGTGCTATGGGTACCTAGTTACTTGTTACGCCTTTTGCCAATATCTTCATCTATTTGAATGTTTGGGTCGATCTCTGTGTCGGAGGCGGAGGCGGAGTCGACTCCAGAGGGTCGACTCCGCAGGCCCAGCCCTGGGTAAGACAAAACATTCTTGCGGAGTTGCAGGTTGTTATGAGTATGTACGCCACAACGTGCTCAAAGGAAATCGCTATATATGGAAAGGATGGGAGGACATATTGAAACTAATGTAGTTTTTCATATACATTAGCCTCAGAGAGTATGTTGCGATGACCGGTGGCAGTCAGCATTCCATCGTACTATGATCCTAATAACTGTATACATATGTACCGAATTGTAACAAACAAATGGTAATAGTGCAAATGGTTTGAGAGCAGCAAGAGGCAGAACGACTTTACCGCGCATAAATGGTCTCTGTGGATCTGGAGGAGCCTGGTAGGAAATGACTTTGGAAAATGGTCCTGGTCTGGATCCCACTATTAGCTCTCGGTCCAGCAAGCTGGGCATCGCTGGAGCAGCATCCAGATGCCGTTGTCCGCGTCCTCGCGTCGCCTTTTCGAAGCTCGACAAGCTAAGCTTAGCTTGTATCCCACTTGAAAGTTGACATTGTATGAAGGGAGTGGGCCCTTGGGTCAGCATTTACTGCCAAGGAGAACCTATGCCAGACACTGTAATTTATTTTCCCGTTTTACAAATATGTGCAAGCAATTGCGCAACGTTTTGGGTTTGGCAAATATTTATCAAAACCTTAGCAAGTTTTAGCAATTTATGCACATCGAGTAAGGGCGAATCAACGAGTGCTGAGAAGTTTGTGTACACGGAAAGCCTTCCTGCCATGCTGCAGTCTCCTTTGAGGAGGCGAAGTGAGATGAATTGATGACAAGCTCAGCAGATGAGACCAGGAGCGTAGGAGCGTTACACAAGGTGAGAGGGTCAGCGAAATTTCGATCTCGTCTTGAGAGGAACTAAATCCCCCTGCACGGGATTTCTATGCAGGTTTGAGCTCATTTCGTCTTCGAGAATCTAACGGGTGTTTCTGAAAATACTGACACATTTCATTCCCTTCCTCCGTTGGTGTTTATTGCAGCAGATACATATCAGGGACTCAAAATCATCCATGATAACCTGCAATTCATAGCCTACATCTAGCGTATTGCTTGTTACACCTCCTAGTTCTAAGCACGTGATTCGAAGATGTGACCATTTCTGGCACGCAGTTCTCTACCCGAGGGGCGCACCTTTGCGAACACTTTCGGCATTCTGACGTCACTGATTCTCACTGATCTCAGATGACAGCGGCTTTGAAGCTCCGGGAAGCCTTCGGGGACCACATTGAAGTTTTTTTCCGTCACATTACTCAGAGGACAAATGTCAGGGAGTGTCAAATCTGGAGGACTCCGCCGGCCACGTGACGGAGCTGCCCTGGAAGATTATCCGTCCTCCGAACCTGCTCCTGAGACACCTGATGGTAGCGGTAGCTGTATTGGGCGGGACGCATCCTGTTGCAACCACTGTTCGTTTTACGGTGTCAAACACCAACCGTCCTCTGAAAGCGTTGATTCCGAACTTTGTTAAGGACCTGGCGACAGCGTTCTGCATTGACCATGGCCGCCTTCCCCTTGTCATCTTCAATCCAGATTGGGTCAATGATGCCAATT
The DNA here is from genome assembly GCA_014673585.1 of Semibalanus balanoides. Taxonomy (NCBI): domain Eukaryota; kingdom Metazoa; phylum Arthropoda; class Thecostraca; order Balanomorpha; family Balanidae; genus Semibalanus; species Semibalanus balanoides. The sequence goes on along the minus strand of VOPJ01008838.1, from coordinate 1,776 downwards.
ATGCTGCTCAATGCGCACCATGCGGTGCACTTCTTTTGGTGGGGGTCTCGTTGTGATCCCACGTCTGGTGGTGTTTCGCTCCAGAATCGGTTGTTTTCCGAGTTTACCCTACCATCAAGGTAAAAATGTGCCTCGTCAGTGAAACACACTTTCCCCAAAAACCCACCATTTCCTCGCATTTTTGCGAAATTCATTGGCAGAATGTCGAGCGAGCAATCTTTCGGCTTCAGTCAGTTGCGCTTCATCAGGTACTTGCAGATGGGTACATATTAAGGTCATTGGTGAGAATTCATTTCGCGAGTTAAACCGCTGCAGCCCGCTTCTTGCGAGGCGCCGGTGTGAGATTTCCTGGGGTCATTTGCATGAGCGCTGCGGACAGAGTTTACCCGCTCTGTGTCCTATCCTTGTGTTGCCCAAAACACGACTTCTGGAGGTTACTAATACTTCCGCCCGGCAGGTATTCAAGTTCAGGGAGAGAATAGATTCCTGGCTGGCTTAATGACTCAACTGTTTAAAAATAGGTTTTAAGCGTCTCGTCGTCAAATTGATCGATTTTGTCTCCAAGTAAAATTGCCACTATTTTATTCTCTTTGCTTCGTGCTGTAATACCACATGACCGATAATGACATGTTTGGTGTCAAACAAATTGCAATGAACTATGCTTTTATCTCGTGTATCGAACACATCCAATTACGTACATTATATACCCCTAATACGTTCACCAAATGTGTCAGTATTTTCAGAAACACCCGGTATTGCACCTTTAACATTGTATAACAAAGTAAAATTGTTGATTTTAGCACAAAAAATGGACCAAAAGTGAGGAGGCCATGGCCTCCGCGGCCTCCGCGTTCCTACACCTATGAGACTGATTTTCACAGAGAGACGTACCTGCTCCTCCGCCTCTGTGTGTGATACCTCGCGGTTCTCGTTTTCATCACACTTGTTTCCGACGAGCATGACCGGAATATCCTCCTCGGCACTACTCTTCACCTCCCGAATCACCTCGAATATTGGCCTGTCGGGAGAGGCACCAGCAGCTGGTCAACATAGGCCGATCAGCAGCCGATCAACATACCCGCCAAAACAGCACAAACATCACCACTTTAATGGATGATGAATAGCACAGGTCTAATTTAAATGAAAATTATTAATGTTCTGTCCACTTCCACGACACCACCAGTCGATCCGTCGGTGCCGCACGCAGTGAAATCCAATGCAGCCAGTTATGCCATCGTCCCTGTATATACCGAGGGTGAGGGCCTAGTAATCGCATTGTATCGCACTGACGTTTATGGCCATGCGTCCCTGTATATACCGAGGTGGGCCTATAGTATCGGCATTGATCGACACTGCGTTTAATGCCATCGTCCCTGTATATACCGAGGGTGAGGCCATAGTAATCGCCAGTTGGGATCGCACTTGCGTTTATTGCCATCGTCCCTGTATATACGAGTTGAAGAGGCCTATAGTAATCGCATGGATCCGCAGCTGCTTATATAGCATGTTCCCCTGTATAACAACGAGGGTGAGGCCTGTATAGATAATCGCATTGGATCGCACTGCGTTATATGCCATCGTCCTCTGACAATACCGAGGGTAAGGGTTATACACCTTTTCTTAATGCGAGGCGGCATCTGTTCACCTCAATTCGGAATTTCTCATTTAAAACGACAGCATGACATACTGTTTGACATTTAAATTTTGACAGTGCACCGTGCACTGTCAATTTTTAATGACCTTTGCCGCGGGAGTGTGTTACGCCGATGTGAGATG
>VOPJ01008837.1:0-19259 GCA_014673585.1 Semibalanus balanoides | reverse complement strand
TCGCGGCAGCATTGTAGTGGCTTGTTCCCACATAACGTACACATAACCAGACACAGACGTTTGTGTGATGTATTGAATTATTGTTCTAAATGATTTCTTGCTGCTTGCATGAATGGCCACGTTAAATCGTGAAAAATACGCCCACGTTAATTACATGGGTTAATGTATATGTTATGTCATGCACGCTGAGAAAACAAAAAACAAAAACACCCTTATAATGTCGCCAAAATGCACACCCTGGAATTACCGTCGAACACCCTTTTTGACACCGATCGACACCTTTTAACGGTATTTGTGGGGTGTTCAAAGTTCTGATCAACACATTCAAGAGTGTTTTTGGTGTGTCTGACACCCCCCGATATTCCTTAAAAAATTCCCCATGGGAGTTTCTCAAGAATATTGGTGGTGTCACACACCCCAACGACACCCTTGAAGGCGTTGGCCAGAACTTTGAACATCCCACAAATACCGTTAAAAGGTGTAAATCTGTGTAAAAAAGGGTGTTTGACGGGAATTTCAGGGTATGCATTTTGGCCGCATTATATTTTTTCAGTGTAAAATAAAACTGCTGAGCAGATTTTTCGACAGTCCTTGTTCGTTGAGCTTGCAACAAAAGTGATATGTAGGTGGTGCGAATTTGAATTATCTCACTTGTGCTTTCTTTTTTATTCTTCACTTTGGTATTCCACGACATTTCGAGAAGTCGAAAACACCCTCATCACTGTTTATCACTGTTTGTTCAAAACTGGTATATGTGTTTATCTTGGGTTTTGAATTCAGCTATGGCAATATTAGCTCGGTCCGGCGTCAGGTTCTCGAGTTATAGACTCGGGCATTTGCGCAAGGTCATGATGCAGAGGTCATGATGCAGAGGTCATGATGCAGAGGTCATGATGCAGAGGTCATGATGCAGAGGTATTTTTAGATGCCAAAATAGTGCATTTGACTAACGCAAATGTCAAAGCGACTTGCATGTCTGAATTTGCAATAAAACGGATATATTATTCCTGGAGTTTGTTGCCTGACCTTGAATGACCTTGACCCTGTGACATCGTGATCTTTTTTACGTTGACCTTGTGTGACTCCGGGTCGATCTCTGATTTTCATATTTTACTTCCCAAAATTATTGTTAATTTATTGCCTTACAACGAAAAAAACGTGCGTTTTCTTCTAATTTTCATGTTTCTCATCGATGTACGTGCGTGTTTTCGAATTATCCCCAAGGGAAAAGGGCAACAGGCGAATATTTGCGAACCTATGAGACTAATTTGGACGGGGTCTTCATCATTCGATCTGGCGTGGTCTAATACGGTGCCGTGTTAAGTTCTATCTACTTTGATCTAATTTAAGTGGACCAAATTAAACCAAAACTAACCCAAAATAATTGCAGACATCATGCTCCGACATCATGCTCCGACGACAGCATGTTTATATGGGACCGCGATTTGGGCGGCATATTCACCAATCGATCCGGCGATGTATAAAAACGTTTCACTTTCCAGGTTAACCCACTCATTGGTCCAATATAAGACCCCGCCAGCATCGCTTCCCCCCAGATTAGCATGATTTAAACATCAGTCCTATGGAAATGAGAGACAATGCCCTGGCTGGCCCCCACTCAGAAGTGTGTGGCTACGTCCCTGCGAAAGAGTTTAATTTGGTAACGGTCACAGCGGAAGCGCTTCCAAAGAAGTTTGTTGGGCAACTTGTGAGATTCAGAGCTGGAGAATAACATTTTCAACTTATAGTTGTGTTCCTAGCTGGAAAATCTCTGCTTTAACATTAAAATGCATTTAAATTGAACACACTCCAAACTTTGTTTCCCTTTTATACAGAGTACTCAACACAGCCCGGTAACAGGGTCCACAGACGTTTTTTCAACACCCATCGGGTGGTAAACTCTTTTTATTTACCCTCACCCAGAGGGAAAATAAAAAATAACTCTCTAGGCGAGAGTAAATGAAAAGAGTTACCACCTTGTGGATTGTGACAAACGTACGTGGGCACTGTTACCCGGCTGTGACGGGTTTTAACCTATAGGAAAGAGTAAACAAGTCTTGTGCCAAATACAAAGTTGGTGGGGCCAAAAACAAAGATGGTGGGACAGTTACTGCCTTACCAACTTTGCTTGCTTGACGCGTCATTGTTCAAGGACAGATTTAGAATAACAAAAGTGGTTTAGGGGCCAAATCTAAAAAAGTAAAGGACAATTCTTTGAGCGCTTGATACATTTTGCTTCCGTAGGTTTTAATAGACCTGATTTTTTAAAGTTTCTTGGAATTCCTTTTCAATAAAAAATGTGTCATTTTTCTTCCGATTTCATTTTTTAGAAGAGGTTATGTCCCCTTTCATAGGCCCAGGAACAGAGAGGAGAGGGAATGCTAGCCCTTCTTTCTCCAGCTTTTGGACTATTGGGCACCCTCCCCCCAAAAAAAAAATGCTGGGTGGATCTTATCATTGCCTAAAAAGCGCTTTATTCTTCACGAGAAATAAGGCATTACAGAAGCAAGTGGCCTGAAACATTGAATTATGATGACAAATATGTGACATTGTTATGGGTTGTGGAATAGATTGCGAAGTCTCCTCACTGTCCCCAAAACTCTGCACTGCTGATGATCTGGAGGTAGTGCTTCGATGCTAGTCTTAACCCGCGCCCCATTGGGCCTCTGCATTTCCCGCGCCCGACTGGGGGGTGTTAGAACATTGTTTGAACACCCCCCCCCTTCTAACTCGGCTCCTATGACACGTAGACCAAAACAAAAACAAAACTGTTCGAACCATTATCGAGAATCATTCCGAAACTATTTTATTTTTGCATACGTCAAAACTCAGGTCACCAGAGGTCATCGAAGATAACAAATTACAGTTTTAGGACATCGCTCCAGAAAACCCAAAATATCTCGGAAACTATGCTATCTAGAAACAAAACTTAAAGATATCGCCAGCAATTGAAATTTGCAATCGCATTAATTGTCCTCAAATTTGACCTCAGGTAGCAGTTTAGGCTCTAAAGTTAATTAAAGTACAAAATGTCGATTTTTTGCAAAAACATATTTTCGCAAATAACTTCTTACCTAATAACGATAACGCAATACTGTTTACGCCATCGTGTTTGTCTCATTAAGGTGCATTTAAATCAGTTATTGTTTACCATGTTAGGTCAACTTAAAAAAATATCTCAGGTCAAGGTCAAGTGGTGTGACCTAAGTAGGTAATGTTGCATATTAGGAGACGTGTCTCGACGAGACAAATACATTTGTGAAAGTTGCACTTCTCTATCTGCATTATGTCCAGAGTTATTGACGAAAAGGTGCTGGTTCACCTCGGATGACCTCTGATGACCCCGTAAGGGTCATTGAACAAAACCTGCACTTGGATCATACATAATATCCTATGATAAGATTATCCAGAAGGAAATGGACTGATATTCTCGAAAAAGAAAGCATTTTAATATTTTTCCATTGACTTATAATGGGGAGGTCACAAAATTGACCTGACCGCAGGTCACCGATATAAAAATCCGAGTCACACGTTTTGTAGATACCTACTGATGGCTTAATGCAATCCAAAAAGTTTGATATTGATCCCTTAGAAACTCTGGTCATGGCACGACCGCAAACTTTTTGGGAGGTGGGGTCACTTGATCTGACCAGGTGACCTGACCTAGTCCGACACGAAACTTGGATTTTTGCAAAAAGTGCGGAACGGATCAATGATAAGTTATGTCAAATTTGGTGGTGCTACGCGTCGCTGTTTTTCCGTCATCTCGATAAAACAACAGGGGGTCTTAAAAAACAGTGGGGCGCGGGTTCGTGGTGGGCGAGGGACTCCTGAACAAATTATTCGTCAACTTCGTTTTCCTTATGATATTGTAATAACCCAGTATTCTATCGATCGAAAACAAAACACGTTGGTTTGGGATGTAATAATTTTCGACAATTAGGTACCCTTGTATGTACGCTTCTGATAACTTGCGTTTATCACTCATCGGACTTTGCTTCATCGTGCAATAATGAATTATTTCGAACAATCCTGCCTCAGAAGCAGTTGCTTAGATCTTCTTTAAAATCCGATATGGTTAATTTTGGCCGATTTGTATAACCTGTTTCGGGGGGCATGGGCCCGCATGGCCCTATACCGGATGCACCGTCATGAATCCGCCTCTGGCCATGACGTCTCAAAGTGCAGAGAGCTGCCAGTGAGCCCAAGGCAGGGGCAGCCATGATTGGAGTGAGCTGAGTAGTGAGTACCCGGATGAGTGACGTAGTGAGAGCAGTGAGTGTGGAGGAGCGAATAAATGGCGAGGACGGCACCTGTCGTGTGTCTCCCTGTCGTGGCCCAGGTTAGAGATAGCCGATATCGTGTCTTAGAAGTCTACTCGTCACCCATCTCGTGTAATGCTTTTTGTTGACTCGTTAATTTTATATCTTGATATTTCATGTCTAAGGTATCCCAAGGTTACTAGAACATAAGGTGGCAGATCATGACGTCACTGATACTGAAGCCAAGGTGCACTATATACGCCAAAAGTCACTTAATGCTGTAGATCGAGAATTTTTCAAATGAGTTTAATTGACCAAACTGACCCATTTTCTGAACTGTTACGTCTTCACGAATCCATAGGTAAGGCAAGCCAACATTGCCCAGTAAGTGCCTTCAGGAGATCATCCCAAAAAAAATCGTCAATTCCCCGTTGGCTTTATGTTGAAGGCCACGGGCCATGACTTTGGTGACGTCATCACTTAGGAATGTCAAACACTTGGTGGGGGCTGAGGTATCCCACAATGCGCCATTTACCCTGGAAGCCGCATCCGCAAACATGGCCGGCGTGCCCTGACCTGACCTGACCTCCTGTGACCGACCCCGGGGTCAAACTGTCGAGTTTGCGCCGCCCTGCTGACCGCAGTGACCCCGGTTGACCCCGGTAGTGCTCTGTTTTACCAGCCGCCACTCCGAGGCACCATGATGAATCGCCGCTCTGCCGACCTGCCTATTGGCAGGTTAATTGAATTATTACGCCACCTCTCGACTCTGGGCGGGCGGGAGACGACTGGAATCGGACTCCTCCGAGCCGGAGGACTGCGGTCTGCTATGGACTGTGCCACCCACACACGGGCATCAATTAAAATCAGGTGACAGCCCTCAATGGGAGGCCAATCCGAGTGGAAATTGGATAATTCATTGAAGACTCAACCGCACTTGCTGTGCCTTTGGAGTTTGGATATTGGAGGGTTTTAGGAACAAAAGTTGATGTTCGTGGTGGTGCAATGGGATATCGGTTCGTTTGTCAGTGATCGATTCACATATGAATCCTTCACTTGCCCACCTGCGTGTAACTCACCGTAATTGCAGTACGAGTTAATCATGACAAATATGACAATGTGTGTGTAACAGGCAATATGGAAACTCAGGCAGATTTCAAAATGCCTGAAAATTTCAGAACTACCTGAAATTGTAGGTGCTTAGGCAATATGACACTTACGAGAGCATCAGGCAGTTTTCAAACTGCCTAATGCTCGGAGTCGGAGTCACCTGCAGACTGATCGACTCCGCACCACTGGTTCGAGGTATCTTACATAACACAGCGCTCGGAGTCGGAGTCACCTGCAGACTGATCGACTCCGCAACACTGGTTCGAGGTGTCTTACATAACACAGCGCTCGGAGTCGAAGTCACCTACAGACTGATCGACTCCGCAACACTGGTTCGAGGTATCTTACATAACACAGCGCAGTGTTTGCTTCAAAGGCTTCGCTCGGGATGTTAAAATTCAAGGCCTGGAACGCGCGCTGTCAGGAGCAAGGCCATTTTCACGGCTAATATTTAAATATGACAGCCAGTAGCGCTTCTGGTCGGCTTTTGTCTCCATGGTGTCTCCACTGGTGGACGCCTGTTGTCGCTTGACGAGCAGCTGCCAATACATGACGTCTTACAAATCTATCGCTGATGGCCAGTGTCCGAGCTTTGGCTGTGCCAGCTTTCTTCTCTGCGTATGGGCAGAACAGACAGGCCGACGTCTGGCAGTACTGTAGGGGTGCACAAAAAAGAACGCTTTTTCAAACAAAGCCCATCGCAGTTTTCCCATGAATTGGTTTATTTTTAGCGTCCAACAACATTTTTATCCAAATCAGTCAACATTTTCAGGTTGCGCAAAATCGTTAAAAAAAAATCCGAGACCAAAATCAAATTTCGCAAAAATCAGAAAACGAAATACCAGACATGTGCCAAAGTAAAACATATAATCCAAGATCCTCAAGATCCCACGACAAACTATTTTTCCAGGATCCAGGATCCACAGGATTCCACAATTTTTGTCTATTACAGGATGCAAATCCATAGGATCCCACGAAAAAATAATTTGCCAGGGTCCAAGGATTCCACGACAAAATAATCCATCAGGATCCAGGATCCAACAAGATACCAGATCTTGGATCCTAGGGATCCTGGATCTCGAACATTTTTTGGATCTTGGCACATGTCATAATAACGACATGTAAATATTAACCATTGACATTGAGTGTGGGAATTTTAAAGCATGAAATACATGCGTTGTTATGTCTTGGCACTAAAAAAGTGAAATATGCGTAATAAGATCCACAAGATCCCACGACAAACTGATTGTCGGATCCAGGACCCACAGGATCCAACGACAAAATAATTTACAGGATCTAGGATCCACAGGATCCAATAAATGACAAAGTTATCTTGTAGGATCCAGGATCCAACAAGATACCATATTTTAGATCCTGGGGATCCTGGATCTTGGATCTTTTTGGTATCTTGGCCCATGTCTGCGAGATACAAGATCAAGTATAGGTACCTATATTTTCTGAATCGTCACAACAAAAACAAACACGTTTTAAATACTTCCCAAGGTTCTAAGTGAGACACCAATGCAGACATCCCACAGTTGACGCTATAATATTAACGTCGTCTTAGACGAAGTACATACACAATCCAGCACCGGCAGCGGGGCTCGCGCGGTGGGAAACAGTGGTGCACCCGCGGTGACACGGGTGACCTGAAAATGTGCACGCTGAGCTTCCAATCCATGCGTCCAAAGCTACTGCCTGGAACTAAACCTGGAACTCAACCGGTTCAAGTAAGACATTGTGGTGCATGTGAGACATGGCTGTGTGAGATCCACCAAGACCGCCCTCCTCCTTGTCGGTACTCTTCAAGCCCTGAAAAAGACCCCACCCTTTCAGCTCAACATCTCAAACCACACACTTTCCTAATCCCTAACCCGCATAATCCCTTGCCGTCCGTGAAGATGCTTGGGGTCACATTGAAAACGAAGCGAGGTGATTCTTTCACCACAACCCATTTTTATATCTGTTCTACAAATCTGCTACCTCAGTTCAAAACCTCATGTTAAAGGTAAACTATTCCCTTTCAAGATCATTATATTAAATCCATTAGAGGTTTTCAATGGGTTTCGGATACCACATAGAGAAATTCGCTAAGGCCTCAAAGAACGTTACAAGCAGCTTCGACACCATGTATGGTTCTCAAACGCATTCCGTTTACTTGGGAATGTTATGCATGAAAGTATCTAATCTTTCTGATCTATCTAATCTTTCTGATCTTTCTGAATCTTTCTGATCGTCTTTGAAAACCTAAATGGGTCTGACATTTAAAAAGTTATCACGAGAGAATATTTCGCAAGGCGCGAAAAAGGCTTCAAACTTGAGACTCTTTGTTGATACCTTTTGTCTAGCCTCGGAGACCGCACTGAGGTTTCGCTTGTTTCTGAGTGTAAGAACCCTCCGCTTGATCCTGGTTCGACCCGTGCTATGTTTTTTTTTTTATTTTTTTTGCAACACCGTGTTTCCTCTGCGTCACCTGTCTTCTGGCCTCCTTGCCCCGGCACGGTGACCGCCTGTTGCGCCCGTACCGAGGGTCCGTCGCCCTTCAGCCTCCTGTGCCCAGCAGTGGTGACCCTGGCCGGCCTCCGTACCGAGTGTGCCTCGCCCTGTGGCCATCTGTCCCAGCAAGTTGGTGACCGCTGTGCGGCGCCCGTGTAGGGTCTCGCCCTGGGCTCCTGGCCCCGCAGCGGTGACCGCGTGTGCCGGCCCGTACCAGAGTGTCCTCGCCCTTGGCCTCCTGTCCCGGGCAGTGGTGCCGCTTGGCGGCCCCGTGTCTGAGGTGTCCCTCGCCCTGGGGCCTCCTGCCCCAGCAGTGTGACCGCTGTGCCGCCCCATGCCGAGGTTCCTCGCCCTGTGGCCGTGCCTGCGCGCCCAGCAGTGGTGACCCGCTGGCCCGGCCCGTACGAGGTGTCCTCGCACCTGTGCCTCCTGTCCCCAGCGAGTGGTGACCTGTGCCGCGGCCCCGTGCTGAGTGTCGTCGCCCTTGTGGCCTCTGCCCAGCGAGTGGTGGACCTGTGCGGCCCAGCTGCTGAGGTGTCCTCGCCCTGTGGGCCTCCGTCCCCAGCAGTGGTGACCGCGTGTGCCTGCCCCGATGGGAGGATGTCTCGCCCTGTGGCTTCCTGTCTCCCACAGTGGTGACGCCTGTCGCGCCCCCGTGCCGAGGTGTCCTCGCCCTGTTGCCTCCTGTCCCAGCAGTGGTGACCAGGCTGTGCCAGGCCCCGTGCTGAGGTGTGCCTCGCCTGTGCTCCTGTCCCCAGCATGTTGACCTCTGTGCCGGTCCCGTCTTGAGTGTCCTCGCCTGTGCCGTCCTGTCCCCGGCAGCCGGATGACCCTGTCCGGCCCGTGCTGAGGTGTTTCCTCGCCCTTGTGGCCTCACTGTCTGCCACATTGTTGACCCGCTGCCGCTCCCGTGCTGAGGTGTCCTCGCCCTGTGCCTAGCCTGTCCCCACAGTGGTGACGCTTTGTTGCCGCCCCGTGCCGACGTGGTCCTCGGCCCTGTGGCCTCTGTCCCAGCGAGGGGGTGACCGCTGTGGCGGGCCCGGTTGTGCTGAGCGTTCCTCGTCCTGTGGTCCTGTCCTCCAGCCGTGGTGTACCGCTGTGACCGGTCCCCGTGCGAATTGTCCTCGCCCGATGGCCTTCCTGTACCCAGCATTTTGACCGCCTGATCCGGCCCCCGTGCTGAGTTGCCTCGCCCGTGCCCTCCTGGTCCCCGCAGTGGAGCCGCCGTGTCCCGGCCCCTGGCTGAGTGTCCTCCCCTGTGCCTCCTGTTCCCCAGCAGTGGGTGACCCTGTGCCGGCCCCTGCTGAGGTTCCTCGACCCTGTGGCTCCCTGTCCCCGCATCGATGTACCGCTGTGCCGCCCCTGCGAGGTGTCCTCAAGGCCCTGTGGCCTCCTGTCCCGCCAGCAGTGGTGACCCGCTGTGCCGGCCCCGTGCCGAGGTGCCCGGTAGCCGCGTATGTCAGGCCACCTCGACCTCCCGCTGCCGCCGCTGGCCGACCCGGCCCGGCAGACCGGCCCGCTCCGCGGCGCCGTGATAAATGGCCACGGATACTGTCTCGGATAATTCCCCCGTGCCGCCGCGCCGTCTTCCTAATGGTAGGTGTTTCCCAGACATGTTATTAATATAGGCACCCTACTTACATGACAAATGTAATCCAAGGCAATAATGACTCAATTATGAATTTGATAAGATCATTAGTCAATTTTAGAGAGAGCGGTGCGGAGCGGAGCCGGCCGGTCAGAGCCGGGAGTGGAGGGACCGCGCAGGTCACACCACCCCACAGTTTTTGCCGCTCAAGAGGTTTCCGGCCTCCCAGTCAACAGCGCTGAGAGCCGCCCTGCCAGGGATGAACTCCGGAATGGTCTGCAGCAACTGGCCCTGCGCTGTCATTTCGCCATGGGTCTGGGTGATTCGGAAGACAGAAGTAAGCAGCACCTTTAAGACAGTTCCCTCCGTGTGCTCAACATTATATCCGGATTCTGAGACATGAGTTGTGTGAGATACCCTATTTGTGACCGAATATATGAGGAGATATAACCTTTATAGCTAGGATTGTAATTATTGTAACGATTTAAATTTCACAATAGCTTAAAAATAATGATTGCCTGATTTTAACTTATGATGTGTTTTACCACACTTAAAAAGACCAATTTCCGTGAAAAATTTATCATGATACAAGCCACTATCATCAGATACAAACCACTACAGGGACCAGCCAGCTATCTAACTTACTGTTTAACCCTCGCTCTACGGGAGCGTTTTCACCTTCGCCCTGCCGAATGGCCTGTGGGCCTGACAGGAGCCCCTGTTAACTTCCAAACCAACCAGCATAGAGCAACGTGGAAAGAACCAGCATGTTGCCTGTCATGGAGGAATCTGATTGTGTATTTTTTCAGGTCAACGATTGACCTTCCAGGTCAACTGAATGACGTAAGATCGACCACGTCCAAAAATAGCGACTTTGCTCAGATCGTCGTAATTATTGAAGTTATGAAAATAAAATGATTTGATTAGCGTCATGTTGTTGGTCGTCGAATTAGCTATCTGACCATATATCGATTTGTAGATCTATAAGTTAGTTAATAGCCTCTTAACTCTTAAGTCTTAGGTCACGAAGATCGTTACCATAGATGATTGTTGCAATGGGCGATTAGCATTAGAAACCTCGACTCGGTCACGTCCAGAATAGCGATAAAAAACTTCAAAATTAGAAAATGATGAATGCAAATACAAATGCATGTTTCTAGACCAGTTTGTCTCAGAAATAAAAAGTTGTATTTGTTCACATCTGGCCAACAAAAGTCCAAAAAACAGCGATTTAACAAAATTACGTCATAAGTTTCTTTCACTTAGAGAGCCATCACTCAGTCAAAATAGAGATATTGCTTTACAATTTTGTTCGGGTATTGTTTATAATCATTTCTCTCACATATATTACGTCTTTTAAACATCATTGCAAATTTCGATTTTGTAGTGATTTTCCCTCCAAAATAAGTTGTTTGACTTTTTTGGATAAAAAACATTTTAGATTTCAGAGATAACCATTTAAAAGAAAATTTCATTTTATTTCTTCTTTTTTGCTTTTTACTGCAAAACTCTATTTTCTACGACTTTTTTCAATATGTATCTTTTTTCACAAACATGATGTCACTAAAACATAATTATCCCCTTCACTACTTCACCAATTCCAATGAATTTTTGACAGCATACGTATAATTGTTGTAAACTCAGCTACTGACAATTTCAGAAAGATGCGTTTTTGTGTAAGAAATTATTTTAGAAGATATGAGGGGGCCTGTCAAGCCCCCCCCCCGTAGGACGAGGGTTAAAGAGAGTCTGTCTGTCTGTCTGTCTGTCTTTCTGTGTTTCTGTCCGTCTGTTCGTCCACACACAATGTTTTCCTTATAAATTTCATAAACACGAATTTTTATGAAGTTTCGACGCATTATCATAGAATAGTATCTAAGAAGTTCATTTTGCAGATCGCATGACAACATGTGAGTGTAATAATGTGTTCTCTACATTTCTCAACCTCAAACTGTTCTTCTACAAGTTTAGAATGTCTTTGTTAATATAATGTCTGTGTTTATAACAAAAAGCACGGCACAATTTCTCATCGATAATACCGCCATCTAATAAGCGGAACTTTAACTAACTGCAACTTCATCAAATATCCTATAGGTGGCGCCGGTGTGCACATTAACCGTAATTAGGAACACCATCCAGGAGACTCGGGTGTATGATGGGTAAATTATCAAACGTATTATAGGTACGACGGGTGTGCCACGGGTAGTACGGGTTATCAATCCCTAATTGCTTATCACTGGCTTGCACCACCACTCAACCTGCACTCGTCCAGCGGAGCGGACGGGTTAGCACTAGTCTCCTCTATGCAACAACTCCACGTATTCATAGCTCACCACTACATGTCTTGGCCGGGAGCCGGCGGAGGCCGGGGCACGCCTCCTACGTCAGATCAGCCGGCCCAGATAGGGGCGGCGGCGACGGCTGCCGGCGCCATGTGCGTCTTCTCAGACGGCCCGGAGCTGATCACCGGAGCTAACCGCCGGAGCTGACGGCCAGCGGGAGCTGACGGCCGGAGCTGACGGCCGGAGCTGACCGCCGAAGCTGACGGCCGGAGCTGACGGCCGGAGCTGATCGCCGAAGCTGATGGTCGGAGCTGACGGCCAGCGGGAGCTGACGACCGGAGCTGACCGCCGGAGCTGACGGCCGGAGCTGACGGCCGAAGCTGACGGCCGGAGCTGACGGCCAGCGGGAGCTGACGGCCAGCGGGAACTGACGGCCAGCGGGAGCTGACGGCTTGTCCGGAGATCGTTATCACCGGCCTGAAGTCATCTGAGGTCATCAGAGGTCACCCTGGGCGGCGGCGGCGGCGGAGAGCGGTCCTCAGCTGCAGATACCATCGCAGTAGAGTCGTCCATCACCATCGCAGTAGAGTCGTCCATCACCACCACCATCACCTCACGTCCATCACCACCACCCCACACCACATAACGCGGCCGTGTTACCGCCTGATGTGCTGCTGCGTGGGCCGAAAACGGCCACTAGCTGGCAGCTACTGTCTGGACACCGACTGGCCTGTAGAGATTCGTTGTTAAACATTGGATAGACAATACTAGTGCCAACCCGTCCGCTCCGCTGGGCGATTACAGGTTGAGTGGTGGTGCAAGCCAGTGATAAGCAATTAGGGAATGATAACCCGTACCCGTGGCTCACCCGTCGTACCTATAATAAGTTTGTGTACCCGTCATACACCCGAGTCTCCTAGATGGTGTCCCTAATTGCGGTTAATGTGCACACTAGCGTCACCTATATAGCATATTCGCTGAAGCCTATGCGCACACCAGCGCCACCTATAGCATATTCGATGAAGGCACCTCGCTGGCTGAGTGTAGTTGAAGTTACCCTGATCAGATGGCGGTATTATCGGTGAGAAATTGTGTCGTGCTATTTTGTCCAAGCACAGACATTATCCTTGCAGGGCAGTTTGATGTTGAAAAATATAAGGAACACATTAATACACATACACGCTGTCATGCGATCTGCAAAATTAATTTCTTAGGTACTATTATATAATATTATGTCGAAACTACATAACATTTCGTTAATGATGATATGAATGATCATTAACATGGCAATATTTATTTTTTGATCAATAATGGCCTAAATTAAGGAATCGAGCTTTCGTTTTTTTACAACATTTTTAAGATGTAGATGAAAATTTTGTAAAAACAAAAGATCGATTCTTTTAAATTTATGCAATTATTTATAAAAAAATTGTCATGTTGATGATCATTCATATCATCATTATTTTCATAATAATGGCATCTACCACCATCTCATACATCAAAACATTTCGTATTATGTTTTATGAAATGTCTAACGACAAAATTGGGTGTGGACGAACAGAGAGACAAAGAGACTTTCTTTAAATAGTAAGTTAGATACAGGTTATGAATTAAGTCATCTTGTATTTGGTGTAATTTCGTTGTCGGACGCTTATTTTTCATACTCGCTCCTATATGATCAGAGTATGTCGAAAGAAGCGCATTCGTTCAACAAGCATGCCATCCTCTTACCGCACTGGTTCATTTACAACGCATTCACCTTCACGTCCTGCGAGAGGTAACGTGATTGCAATACCGACGTATGTAGTCGCACCATCTCGTGTTAAAATATGAGGCCGATTCATCAGCGAAATCGTCTGCAATTATAATTATTCGTAATATGCCGTGAATATTTGGTAGACTGGGTCTGCTCGTGTCGGCCTCGGCTGTCGCTGGCTTTTTGGCATCGGAAGACACCGACATCGCCTCGCAGGTGGCTGGGGAAGTTCATTACCTTTGCTGTAGGGCGGGGACCGGCTATCATTTCATAACTGAAGGGGCTATCGTTCCCACCTGTTTCAAAGCTTAAAGGGAGTGTGCCTACTCTTTTGAAATGTCAAACATATTTTTATTACGGTAAGAAGCTATTGTTTGAATTGGTTACGATCAAATTACGTCTGAAGCCCTATAGTTGAATTTTTACTTATATTCTGTTTTGCTTTGTTTTGTTTCAAAACTCATTAAACGATCGTCACTATAAACAGAGTAACGAAGATGTTACTATATGGCGCCACTGGCCAAGCTAACAATATAGCTAGCGTTGTAATTTAAAAGCAATGCTTCTAGTGCGAAAGTCTCTGGCGACTATTGATAATTAATCTACTGCCAGTATTGTGCATTGGCGACTCTGGAATATCTCAGCACTTAAGTGATTTGGGGAAATGAAGGTACGTGGCTAAATTCAGAAAAATATGTTTCTAGTTACAGACTAGTTGTCAACAACTCCACATGACCAATTGTGAGTAGGCACACTTCCCTTTAAGCATATTTCACGGCTAAAAGTAAGGAATGCTGTATAAAGGGACGTCCCACCTTAACATTATATTTGAGTTGAGAAAGCTATTTTCCGTGCTAGGCATTGTAAGTTATGTACAAAGTATAAGTTAAAAACAACCAACGAGGTCAAATCACAAAAGAAATTGAGTTTGGTTTTGACATCTGTAGTCCCCAGTGTATTTGAACGGGGACCCTGAGGCGATGGGACGTCGTACTCTTTACTAAAGGTTGATGGTATGTCGACTTGTTTTACATTTTGACCATTACATTAGCCATACATATGGCCAGTGTATGTTCATTCCGTTAATGTCCATCGTCACGTCATCGGAATTCACCATTCCACTGTCTCAAATTTCCCTGTGCTGTGCCAAACCCGGCTGGCTTCGCACCAGGATTTTATTTTCATATCCGTATGCACGAGTAAAATACGGTCAAATGCGAGCTGTTTTGTCGTATTCCGAACGCTTGTAATGCTCTGCTTGATGCAAATCGCGACATCGATGTGTGGCTGCACAGTGCCGCCAAGTTGAAAAAGTGTATAATCGCATATGTACGTAAAGAGTGAGCAGTGACGCTCACCTACCTGAGGTGATGTGTTATTTATTTATTGTTTTGATCTCTTATGACTTCACCTGTCAGTGGGTATTTATACCTGTTGGTGATCATTGTAATAAACTGAAACTGAAACTGAGTGTAAAGATTTTCTCTATCCCCGAAATTCCTTCATATGATGTCATCAGCCCTAATATTAAAACTTAACTTTTTATGAAATTGAACAATGTTTGTGAGAAACAAATGTCATGATCGTGTTCGGCAGCAGTTACTTAATATTTAAAACCACATGCAGCGTACATTTGAGAACTTTTGAGAAGGTGGGACAGTCCCTTTAATGCTTTAAAACTCCCACACTCAATGGCAATGGTGTGATATTTACATGTGGTGATCAGACATGTGCCAAGATTAAAAAATCCGGGACCAGGATCCCTAGGATGTAAGATCTGGGATCTTGTTGGATCCTGGATCCAGCAATATTATTTTGTCGTGGGATCCTGTGGATCTTGGACTCCTGGGAAACGATTCTTCGTTGGATCCTATGGATCTTGGATCCTGGGGGAAAACAATCCGTGGGATCCTGGACAATCAGTTTGTCGTGGAATCTTGTGGATCTTGGATACTATTTTGTGGCCATGGAGCATGTCTGATCTCAGAGTCCAACTGTTTGAGAGCGTTACTGCAATATGACCAAAGCAAGTCCGCATCAATAAATATTCAGAGAATGTGAGAGCATGGTGGACTACTGAAAATAACTTTTTTTAGGGACAGCAATTTACTCAGCTGGGAAAGGCGTTTCACTAACCACCCTCTCGTCTCTCGTCTCTCGTCTCTCGTCTCTCGTCTCTCGTCTCTCGTCTCTCGTCTCTCTGTCTCTCGTCTCTCGTCTCTCGTCTCTCGTCTCTCGTCTCCTCGTCTCTCGTCTCTCGTCTCTCGTCTCTCGTCCTCTCGCCTTCTGCGTCTCCGTCTATTCGTCTCTTCGTCTATCGTCTCTCGTCTTTCGTCTCTCGTATCTCGTCTTCTGTCTCTAGTCTCTCGTCTCTCGTTTCTCGTCTCTTGTCTCTCGTCTCTCGTCTCTCGTCTCACGTCTATCGTCTCTCGTCTCTCGTCTCTCGTCTCTCGTCTCTCTTCTCTCTTCTCTCGTCTCTCGTCGCTCGTCTCTCGTCTCTCGTCTCTCGTTTCTCGTCTCTCGTCTCTCGTCTCTCGTCTCCCATCTCTCATCTCTCATCTCCCATCTCCCATATATCGTCTCCCGTCTCTCGTGTCTTTCTCATCTCTCGTTCTCCCGTCTCTGTCCTTCGTCTCCCGTCTCCCGTCTCTCTCTCTCATTCTCTCATTCTCATCTCTCATCTCTCATCTCTCAATCTCTCATCTCTCATCTCTCATCTCTCATCTTCTCATCTTCTCATCTCTCCTCTCATCTCTCCTCTCATCTCTCCTCTCATCTCTCCTCTCATCTCTCTTCTCATCTCTCTTCTCATCTCTCTTCTCATCTCTCATCTCATCTCTCATCTCTCATCTCTCATCTCTCATCTCCTCATCTCTCATCTTCATCTCTCATCCTCATCTCTCATCTCTCATCTTCTCTCTCATCTCTCATCTCTCATCTCTCATCTCTTTGATTCTCTCATCTCTCATCTCTCATACTCTCATCTCCCATCTCCCCATCTCGTCTCTCGTCTTCTCGTTTCTAGTCCTTTTCGTCTCTCGTCTCCTATATCGTCTCCCTCTCCGTCTCCGTCTCCGTCTCCCGTCTCCCGTCTCCGTCTCCCGTCTCTCGTCTCCCGTCTCCCGTGCTCCCGTTCTCCGTCTCCCGTCTTCCCATCTCCCATTCTCCATCTCTCGTCTCGTCGTCTCTCGTCTATCGTTCTTTCGTCTTTCGTCTTTGTCTCGCGTCTCGCGTCTCTCGTCTCTTCGTCTTCATCTTTCATCTCCACCTCTATATTCCCGTCTCCGTCTCCCTCTCCCGTCCCCATCTCCCGTCTCCCGTCTCCATCTCCCGTCTCCCGTCTCCCGGTCCCCGTCTCCCGTCTCCCGTCTCCCGTCTCCCGTCTCCCGTCTCCCGTCTCCCGTCTCCCGTCTTCTCGTCTCTCGTCTTTCTCGTCTCTCGTCTCTCATCTCTCATCTCCACCTTCATATCCGTCTTCCCGTCTCCCGTCTCCCGTCTCCCGTCTCCCGTCTCCCGTCTTCCCGTTCTCCCGTTCTCCCGTCCTTCTCGTCTCATCGTCTCTCGTCTCTTCGTCTCTCGTCATCATCTCCCACCTCGTCTCCCGTATCTGTTCTCTCATCTCTCGTCTCTCGTTTTTTTTTTCCTTCTCGTTCTCCCATCTCCCGTCTCTCGGTCTCCATCTCTCGTCTCTCGTCTCTCGATCTCTCGTCTCTCTCTCCCATCTCCCATCTCCCATCTATCGTCTCCGTCTCTCGTCTCCATTCTCCCATCTCTTCGTCTCTCGTCTTCTCGTCTCTTCGTCTCTCGTCTCTCGTCTCTCGTCTTGTCTCTCGTCTCTCGTCGTTCGTTCTAGAGCTTCTTCTCCTCTCTCTTCTCTCGTCTCTGCTCCCAGTCTCTCGTCTCTCGTCTCTCGTCTTCTCGTCTCTTCGTCTCTCGTCTCTCGTCTCTCCGTCTCTCGTTCTCTCGTTTCCCATCTCCCAATCTCCCATCTCTCGTCTCCCATCTCCCATCTCCCTCTCCCATCTCCATCTCCCATCTCTCGTCTCTTCTTCTCATCTCTCGTCTCTCGACTCCCATCTCCCATCTCTCGTCTCTCGTCTCTCGTCTCTCATCTCCCATCTCTCGTCTCCCATCTCCCGTCTCTCGTCTCAGTGGCTGTGTAATCTCGCCGGGCCGGGATAGCGGGCCGCATGAGAAATACGTTCTAATTACAGCGGGCTATATTGGCGGCGCGGGAGGAGGAGGCGGCAACGACACGACCCGCGCCGCCAGCCGACAAACGGCCCGCCATTACCAGCACTGTAATCGGCCGGCCGGTCAGTGGGTTTGCCGATACTCATGGTATGCTCTGATGACGGTATAATGCGTAATGATGGCCGGCCGCGCCGGCTGCCTCGACCAGCCCGCGGCCGCACGGCACTTACAGCCAGCTATCTGCTGTGATTTTTACCGCCGTGACGGTGATGAATGTGTGCCGCCAGCCGGGGGGGGGGGGGGAGGAGGGGGAGGTGCCGAGAGAGGTGTCGGTGGCGAGAAGAGGAGGCCATGTCAGCTGATTGTCGGTCCCAGAGTGAGAATTGTCAAGTGATGGTTGGGTCCCGGAGTGAGAAGTCAGGTGATGGTTGGGGTCATGGGGTGAGATGTCAGTGATGGTGGGTCCTGGAGTGAGATGTCAGGTGATGGTGGGTCCTGGAGTGAGATGTCAGGTGATGTTGGGTCCTGGAGTGCGGTGTCAGGTGATAGTGGGTCCCGGAGTGAGATGTCAGGTGATGGTGGGTCATGGGGTGAGATGTCAGGTGATGGAGGACAGCATTGTGCACGGATCTCAAAAAGGATCTCGTGATGGGATCACAAGAATGCTGACTTACAATCCCCAATCGTGGAGTCATTTGGAAATGACTGGTATCAGTTGAAATAATAATTATTAGTACTTTGTAGCGATGTAATTTTCAAAAACTTCCTGACTGATACCGAACTAGTACCGAATGGGAGGCATTTTTGGTTTACCAAATACCGACTGATATGGGTTGAAGCCAACAATATTCAAAACTTGAACGATTTTTAAATTGTATGCTTATTTCTGTAAGCACTAGCAAAAAAAGTTTTGTTTAACATCATAAATTAATAAAACACAATGATAATTATGTGCTTTATTTAGCATTTACATTAATTGATTGAATTTGGAGCAGTTTTTCGGGATAGATATAAGAATGCGTAGGAGTGTAAGAAATTGCATTGCTTTAGCTTAGGCTGACCGAAACGTGTCCAGAAATGTATCAGCCTGACCGACCGATTACCAAACCGGTCAAAACATTGTTTTCGGTTAGGAAAATCTTGGTAACCGATTAACACCACTAGTAGTTTTGCTTAGAAGAAAGGATAAGTTTAACCTTATTTTCGTATATTGTATATGTATACATAAACTCCTGAGTGAGACAAGGATTTTATTAAAACCTATATTTATACATTATATGAGCATGAGGCACACTCCATTAAAAGGAGTGTGCCTACTCACATCGGTCATATGGAGCTGTTGACACTTGACACTGATCTATAGAACAGATTTTTCTGAATTTAGCCATATACTTCATTTCTCCAGATTCACTCTACAGGGTGATTTTTTTTACTTGTTAAAAAGTTTTTGCTCCTGACGGATCATAAATGTGCAAAATGCGTGCAAAAAAACGCATGCATGTGATTAAAGGGACACTGCCACCTTAACATAAGATTTGAGTTGAGATAGCCATTTTGCGTGCTTGGCATTT
>VOPJ01008836.1:0-19248 GCA_014673585.1 Semibalanus balanoides | reverse complement strand
CCTGGTTAACTGGTTCTTGGTTGAAGGCATGTCTCAGTGATGTCTCAGTGCCTCATCTATTTAACAGGCCGTATGTACATACATTTATATTTTATCTACGAATTAATTGACACTGAAGCCGCATCGAGCCGCATAGAGCCGCATAGAACACAATATCCATGAATACTTTCGCCCATGCTTTGCTAGCTCCCCTATCGCCCATAAACGCTCTACTTGAGTTCCAGCTTGAACGCGTATACCTTCCACCGCTATTGAGTGGCATTCATAGACTCCGCCGCTGCTCCACAGGCTTCCCGTAAATAATCAGATACCGTCATACGCGACAGCCGTAAATACCGCATCACCATGTTACGGGACAGCAACGGAATTCGCTCACACCGCGGGGTTACACAAACAGCACGGCTTACTGTTTTTACCTGCGCTTTTTCTGCCGCGCCGTTTTGTGTCGCCGACAGCGTACGATGTAGATGGCGCGCGGGAGCGTCGGGCCGGGCCGGCGCGCTGGGCGGCGTGGCGCCACGAGCCCGGCCGGAAAGGAAAAAGGATCCGTATTGGTAATGTGAGGGCGCTGCGCACTGGCGTAACATGACGCTTCAATCAGCAGACAGAAACGAGGATGTCAGACTAATAGCACTTCATTCAACATCGTTAAAGGGAATATAGCACCTTTAACATTAGTTTTTAACTGAGATAGCCAGATTGTCGGGTGTGCTGAGAAAACCCCAAAATTCCGAAATTTTTCCCTCCAAAAGCGACCTAGTTGCTGAGTTTCAACGCAAAACCTTGGTTCATATGTGGTCATATTTCTAACGTCCCACAAATCCCTTGACGTTCGCATAGTCATCAGTATTACTCCACCGTTGATTGCAACCGAAACTTCGCTTTGTGAACCGCGCTCAGTATTTCAATTACCTCATGCGTCCGCCCCGACCGCCACCGCGGTCGGTCAGGCCCTCGGGCACACTAGTGGTTTACGTATCGTGCCCACGTCCCTATCCGGCGCGAGTGAGCGCCCGGTCGGACGCCAGCCAGTCGCGGTTTCACGGCCTACCGGTGCACCCATCGTGCGGGTGCCGGCACAGCAGCTGTTCATGGCGGCCAAAGTTTGCGTTCGATGGCCTCCTTGTGACGACACAACTCAAGATGGGTGTGAGTCACATGAAATATATTACTATTTTCAAATTACAACAAATTTCTGACTTTTTTCGCAAAATGAATGCCGAGGCCCGTAATCAGGGCATTCTTCTCCATCATTCTACATACTCTTCCCAAGGTGCTATATTCCCTTTAAGCAGCTTTCCAAACCCCTTTTAGTTATCACTTCTAACAGCTGTTCGTTCGTCTGTCGTCAAGAAAGTTGCCTTACGCATGTTGGTACCTACTCATGTTGGTATCTAATGCAGCATCATGCAGAGAACCTTATAGCAGACAGTGTATTGCTAAAATAAATCGAGGGGGTGGCAGGAGCTTATGCCCCTCCCATATCGCCTAACATCGGCAACATTGTACACATTTTCCAATGTAGATGGAAATATAATGAACTTTTACAAAGCTATACTTGTTTTAAATCGTTCAATAAGGTACAAGGAAGCCAAATGCAATAAGGTGTTCTTGTTTTATTTTGTAATCAAGCCCCTTCCCCACCGCCTGCAGCCCACGTTCTGGCTCCTCCAGAGAGCATACATAGTGTGGGCTGGGGCTGGGCCGGTGGGACTGTTGGGGCCGGATGGGAGCATTGTGACACCACCTTCCACTGAGCACACCTGTAATGATCCAGCTCGGGTCACTGAGGTCACCCGACGCCATCGAGGGATTTTAGTTGGGCGCGAGAGAGCGCGGCCAAAGTGAAACATTGATGTGAATAACAACGGTGCCTATTCGCCGCGGACGTGCCTTAGGATATGATCCCATTGTCTGGTGCCAGAGAATATGATGCGCGTCTCTGTCGCAAATGAGGAAAAAGTGATACGGAGATTAATTATTACGTAGAGCAGATCAGTGGATAATAGCTTGTGACACGCAAATATAACATGCAATATAACACGCAATAACAACGCAGCGGGTGCGCCAGAACCTACTGACCGTCTACACTGGCGATATAGGCACTGAAGGTGTGGTGACCGTCTACACTGGCGATATAGGCACTGAAGGTGTGGTGACCGTCTTCACTGGCGATATAGGCACTGAAGGTGTGGTGACTGGTGAGGTCAAGTCCCCACTGGTTCACAGTTGGTCGCGGCTAGAAGCAGGGCGTCCGTACTCGCTCATGAAGACCTAAGAAGTGGTCGCACAGAAGTGTGGTCAGAAAGCATAACCCCATCGCCCATCGGTTTTCGTCCGCGTCCCGTTGCCCAGTGTCACCGCTTCCTCGCTAATCGGCCAGGTGTGAGATGTAGGGCCAACACACACACACACAAAAACAGACACCGGTGCTGGTTAACCGCGCGGTGTAGCGGTTTATGGCTTCTGCGGACCACAGAGCAACGGATGTCGAATGCTTTGTTGATATCTGGCACCGAAAGAACTTCGAGACGTGCATTGCCTGCCACCGCACAAGAACATGACGTGCTGTGTTTTCTGAGCACTGGTACCGAAGCCAGCCTGTGATGAGACTAGATCTAGCAAGAGAGTCAACCAAGACTGCCCGCTGAGGGGCGATTTGACAGCGCAGAATGCTTGATTAAAAATGAAAAGGTAATACTTGCTGAAGACTGTTTCGTACAGGAGACAGAATGTCAGATAACCGTTCCTTCAATACAGAGATGTGGGAACGTCACTATATGTGTGAAGGGGAGCAGCAAGACTTTGATCTCGTATTGAGAGAACCTCGTATTCCCCTCACCTCTATATGAAATATTCAGTTGCAGATTTGGGATCTTCTCGACTTATTGAACCTTTTTGCTTCAACGTTTATATTGATCAAGTGAGAAATAAAAAATCGGGTGAAAAGCGAAGGAGTCCGTGGCCCCTGTTCCAACACATTGCTTCATTATGTGCGGTGCACCGTACACATACAAAATGGTGCAATACTCAGCTCAGCACTCACATAATCCAAACCATTTTTGAAGATAACATCGAAAGAGATCATGAGAAGAGCCAAAGGCACAATGCTTACTAAAACAGGTAAACACAACTAAAAAAGCAGTAAACATTAGCCGTTTTCACCAAGGATTTATTTTTACCCGCTAGTACCCAGTAGTACCCGTTAATGTTTCGTGCGTTTTGGGTTGCTGAGTCTAGGAACACGGCTTTTCCCAGATATGTTTGGTATCAATTGAACCTTTATTAATTCATATACAATTATCTGCTCTTACAATGCGAAATTTCCCGTTGGTTTTCTTTGTATAATCAAAATAATAAACACATATCACCGGGTACTACCGAGGTAAAAATAAATCCTTCGTGAAAACGGCTACTCTGGTGCGTTGTACATTTTGTGCATACGAGTACAAGTTCTCATTTGAGTCATTTTCTGGAAATTGTGTAACAGTGCATCCATTAGTGACCGTTGTCCGTTGTACAATTGTGTGTGTACTGCCCCCAAAACTCTAGCAGATTTAAGGGGGCGGCAGAGGCTTTAGCCCCTCCCCCTCAATTGCCTGAAATCGGCGAATCCGACACATTTGTCAATGTATAAGGAAATCTAATAAACTTTTACAAGACATGTTTGTTTTAAAACGTTTAATAAGGTACAAGAAAGTCAAATCCTATGAGTTTTCCTAATTTGTTGAAACTTTTGAAGATTTAGCCTTCAAATCGCCTGCAGACCACGTTCTTGATCCGCCGGTGTCCCAAAGCCATGATATTTAGGAAATATAAGTACTGGGAAAAATGTCATCAGCAGAATCTCACTGACTACAACATCCAGTATGCACCGCTGCTCGCTCGCGGCAGTGTGCCGGTCTCTGTATATGTGATATAAAAGGAGTGTATTTAAAGGGAATAGTTCACCTTTAACATAAGGTTTTGAGTTGAGATAGCCAAGTTGTGGCGCATGTCGCAAATAACTATCGACCCCCTTCACATTTTCCAAGAAGAAACCTCTTGTGAAGTAGCGTTCTAATATTTCAGTTATTAAAAGTCGCGGGAACCGGGTGTACACCACGGTAACTCCAATTCGCCTGAGTGTGTGCTTGATTTATGGCTTGAAGTTGAACGTGATCAAGGTATGTGTATGACGCACAGATTAGGCCGGAAAGACTTGGGAAAAAGTTAAGTGCTGGCGACAAAACCATACTGTTTCAGTACCGCATTCTTTTTTATTGCAGAATAACTTTGTCAGTAATGCATTCATAGTGATTTTTATTTTAATCTGTCTATTAAAACATTTTTCTAAAAACAAACGTTCTGTAGGTATGCGTAGCGATTCAGCGCTGGCCTGAACGGTTCCAGGCTCGCGTTGTTTGATTATATTCCCCCTCCCCCAACTTCACCAAACCCCAACCTTGCGTACCTAGTGGATTAGTTAGCGGATGCCCTGTTTTCAATCCGACCGCCCGCGCGCGCAGCACGCTCCGCTGATGTGTTATAGTTGCAGCAAGACCGGGCGCGAGACCGTGTACGGCAATGACGTGGTAGAACCGTGCATGACTTGTGACGGCATACATCCAACCGAAGCACCCAGAGCACGGACAGTGGCGACGTGGCTGGACACTACAATATTCATAGTGAAATTAATAGTGAGCGAAATATATCATAAAGCAGTACTGGTGTATGTTTCAAAGCGTTGTAGGTTTCCGGCATCTTCAACAAGTACTTGGGCAAGTACGTTGCGTGCTTCTCAGCAGCTTGATTTCGGCATACTTTCTGAGGAAAAAAAATATGAATGATCCCACCAACATAATTGACATTTGAATTTATGCTTTTTCCGCTAAATATAGGTTTCTTTGACTTACTAGTAATATGACACTTAATTTGTTGCTTCTCTTCATCATTTCTGAGCTTTTTCTCGTTGTTTTTTCTTCAGGTGAACTATTCCCTTTAAAAGTAGTGTAAAAGTAGTATTGCGTCGCTACATCCGTAAATGACTGGGGCTAACGTTGGAAAACTATGACATTTTATGACTTCCTCACTGAAAAGAAGTTATTTAAGTTTTTCTCCCTTCATTTATATTAAATCAACTATTCTTTGCAATTATGACTTATTTGGCATTAGTCCTCAACCTTATCAGCTATTGTACGTAGCATATGGCCATATTATATCGTATGCAGGATACGTGGTTGGCCTCTTTGTTATTAGGCCACCTCAATATCCTTACCACCGTTCTTCACAGGGTGACTGTGGAACCATCTAGCCTTTGACAACAATACAACTCCAGTGGTTAAAGGAAATGTTTCACCTTTATATGGGTTTTGAACTGAGATAGCCAAAATCTTTGGCAGTTATGGACAAATATGATTTACTAAGAATATTTTACCAAAAACTACTCAGTTTATAAGCAATTCAGTTTTGAATTTGCAGAATGGGGTCTATGTAAGTGCCACCGCTGATTGGCTGACAGCCACATCAAGATTGGTGGTCTACGGAGCCCAGACGACCGTTTTTATCTTACCTTGGCTGGATTCAGAATACCCCACTGCGAGTGCGAGGTTAACAACGCGCCATAGTTTGAATTTAAGACGTCATTAATGTCTAAAGATGTGCCATATGTCATGTGGCAGCGTAAAGGTTTTCCTTATGGTTCGCAATAGCCCAACAATGACGTCATTATCCCAAATTTTACAAACGTAGTTTCTATCAAGTAAAGTGACCTTTCGAGAAACAAATATCAACATCGTGTTTAACAGCACTTAGGTACTTCATATTTTTGACTAAAACTGGGGAACATTTGACAACTTTCAAAACGGTGAAACATTCCCCCTTTAATCAATAATGATTCCTCATAAAAGGTATCCTCCATATCCTTAAAGGTATTTAAAGGAAGCATAACGCATGGACGATCCTCTGAGGCCAAAACACGACAGGCTGGCCATTTTCGGCATCGCCTCGGCCCGACGTAATGCCTGGCGGTATTTGCATCAGCTTTTGGTCGCGCTGCCCCTCCCCATACGTAACCATTATGCTGTCAGTGTAGGAACGTTTGGCTGGGAGCTGGCGCCGGAATCGACCAGTGGCTTTGACCTTTCCCACGCCACCACTGGTCGGCACGGGGTACCGGGCCCGGAACCACAGTACCACGGGACCAGAGTACCGGGACCAGAGTACCGGGACCAGAGTACCAGCCCCGGGACTCAGAGTTTTACCGGGTACCAGTGAGTTATCCAGGACCAGTAATTAGTAAACTCGGTCACCGAGAGGTATCCTTGCCCCGAACCAGAAGTTACCGGGAGCAATGAGATGGTGTCCGGACCAGGCTATCATCCGGTGATTACACAGAGTAACAAAGTACCCCTGGGACCAGATACCATGATACACAGCCCCGGAGTAACTCACGAAAGTAGGCTCGGGACCAGATAGTAGCCTCCATGAGAGAAAGCACTCAGAGAAACAGTAACCTTACTGGTTTGAAGTACCAAAGCCCGGACCAGATCCGGGACCAGGAGTACGGGACCAGAGTTTACCCAGGACCGAGTACCGGACCAGAAGTACCGGGACAGAGTTACCAGCCCGGTGTACCAGTAGTTACCGGGACCAGAGTACCTGCCCCGGAGGATGTCCAGAGTACCGGGACCCAGCGTTACCAGGGACCAGAGTACCGGGAGATCCAGAAGTACCGGTGGAAGAGAGTACCGGTACCACAAAGTACTGCGTGGGACCAGAGTTTACCGGACCAGAGTACCAAGCCCCGGACCAGCATGCATGTTTACCGTTACTCACAGAAGTACTGCCCCGGTCCAGATTACCGGGACCAGTGGGATCCGGACCAGAGTACCGGGACCAGATACCGGAGAAGAACACATGCTGTGTACCGGGACCTAGTGCGCGCTACACCGGGTACCAAGTAACCGTTACCAGATACCAGGTACGCGAGATTACCGGGACCAGAGTACCGGAACGAGTACCGGTGGAACCAAGTGCTTAAGTACTCATGGATGCCTCAGTAAGTTTACCACCCCGGGACCCTAGTAGTGCCAGCTCCCGGAAGCTCACAATAGTATAACGGAAGGACCAGGAGCAAGTAACACAAGGGACGCAGAGGTACAGCCCGGGACCAGTATACCGGGACAGAGTACCGGGACCAGAGCACCGACCAGAGTTACCTGTCCTGGGCCAGAGCACAGGCCCCGGACCAGAGTGCCCGTCCGGCGACCAATCAGTACCGTCCCCGGAACCAGAGTACCATTCCTGGAACCAGAGCACAGGCCCTGGGACCAGAGTACCGTACCCGGAACCAGAGTACCATCCCCGGAACCAGAGCATAGGCCCGGGACCAGAGTACCGTACCCGGAACCAGAGTACTGACCTCGGACCAGAGCACAGGTCCGGGGACCAAAGCACCGTCCCGGGACCAAAATACCGGTCCGGGACCAGAGTACCGGGACCCGAATACTTGCCCTGGGACCAGAGTACCGGGACCAGAGTACCTGCCCTGGGATTGGTGATGAGCCGGGGCCGCATGATCGAGCCGCATGGTCAGAGTCAGAGCTTAGATACAAATTCTACTTAGTGTAGAAATGCCTACTTAATATTTTATGATTTCAGGATTCACTTGGTTACATTTTTAAAATAATTTATTTTGCATAAGTTATACGTACAAAAATATAGACATTTACTAGAAAAACGACAATATTTATCTTTCAAATGCAATAGAAAAGGGGAAATCATGATCCGATAACCATTGTGAGCCTATTCCGACACTCCCTCGGCCACTAGTATGCACGTGTAGCGCCGTTCCGGTGGAGCACGGCACCCGGCGGCGGCACACGACAAAACCTCTGACTGCGCCGCACAGTCATCAGCTGAGCGGCGCTATGCCGACCAGGGGTGACGGACGACAGCCGAGCGGAGAGCCGGTCTGACAGACGACTGCCGAGCGGAGAGCCGGTCTGACAGACGACAGCCGAGCGGAGAGCCGGTCTGACAGACGACAGCCGAGCGGAGAGCCGGTCTGACAGACGACAGACGAGCGGAGAGCCGGTCTGACAGACGACAGCCGAGCGCAGAGTCGGTCTGACAGACGACAGCCGAGCGGAGAGCCGGTCTGACAGACGACAGCCGAGCGGAGAGCCTGTCTGTCACCCGGCAGTACCGTCTTCTCCCCCCTCCCCGACAGCTCACCCAGCAGTACCGTCTTCTGTCCCCCCCCCCCGGACAGCTCACCAGCATGCCGTCTTCTCCTCCGACAGCTCACCCAGCAGTTGCTTCTTCTGCCCCCCCCCCCCCCGACAGCTCACCCAGCAAGTACCGTTCTCATGCCCAGCGGCGAGGAGCGTGCCGAGACAGCACGCACGCCACCTCCTCACATTATATGTGGCTCCGTGTTTAGCGGCGTCCGCAGGTGCCACGTAAGGCAGGTGAGGGGCTTATTCACGGTACACCACGCGCTACGGCTGACAGGATAAGGTCCAGGTGCACCACGGCTGACAGGATAAGGTCCAGGTGCGCCACGGCTGATATTATAAGGTCCAGGTGCGCCACGGCTGATATGATAAGGTCCAGGTGCGCCACGGCCACTCACTCGACA
The DNA here is from genome assembly GCA_014673585.1 of Semibalanus balanoides. Classification (NCBI taxonomy): domain Eukaryota; kingdom Metazoa; phylum Arthropoda; class Thecostraca; order Balanomorpha; family Balanidae; genus Semibalanus; species Semibalanus balanoides. The sequence continues at coordinate 10,625 of VOPJ01008836.1, read as the reverse complement.
TGTAGGGTGCTGGCTCCAGTCGGCTGTAAGCTGGCATGTCCGCATTGGTTGCCCAGGTCAAAGCCAGTGAGTGGCGCTCCACGGTTTGCAGGTCTGGACAGTACCCACCACGGAGTAGCTAGTATGCAGGTGACATGCACCGATAACGCGCTCCGAGCGTGAGCACCACAGCGGCTCTGATCAAGGCCAGTGCGCCACGAATGTAGGACGGGAGATTAAGGTGCCGATCCAGGTGCCGCCAACCAGCGGCTGACTGACTATCATGCATGATAAGGGTCCATCGTCTAGGCGGCCACTTGTGCCATGCCATCGCTTGAGATCAAGAGTGCCAGAGTGGCGCCAACACGGTGTCCCATGGACGTGCGGAGTCCAAAACTCTCAGGGTGCACCACCTGAGGCTGAACTAGATAAGGATTAACAGTGCCAGTGCTGTCGCGACCGAGCGGCTCTGGACAACGATAAGTCCAGCGTGCACCACGCTGACATGATAAAGTCCAGCTGCACCACGGCCATTTACAGGAGATTAAAAGGGTCTCCAAGAGTGCGTCACGACGGCCGTGTGCTACCAACTGAGCTCTTGACAATGAGAGATGCCGAGGTCCGCAGGCCATGCACCACGGCTGACAGGATAAGGTCCAGGTGCACCACGGCTACAGGATGAGGTCAGACTCCTGTGCACCCACGGGCTTGACTGAAAGGTCCAGGTGCCCCACGGCGCACATATAAGGTCCAGGGTGGCGCCACGGCTGACAGCGATAAGGGTCCAGGTGCACCACGGGCTGGGAAAGGATAAGGTCAGTGCACCACGGCTGAATGATAAGGTCCAGGTTGCGCCTACGGCGACAGGATAAGTGTCCAGTGCGCCACGGCTTACAGGATAAGTCCAGGTCTCGCACCACGGTCGCACCAGATAAAAGTCAGGTGCCACAACGGCTGACAGATAAAGTCAGGTGCCACAACGGCTGACAAAGAATAAGGTTCAGGTGGCACCACGGCTGACAGGGATAAGGTCCAGTTGCACCACGGCCTGACATTGATAAAGGTTCCAGGTGCGCCACGGCTGACAGGATAAGGTCAGGTGCACCACGGCTGACAGGATATGTCCCAGGTGCACCACGGCTGACAGGATAAGGTCCAGGTGCGCCACGGCTGACAGGATAAGGTCCAGGTGCGCCACGGCTGATATGATAAGGTCCAGGTGCACCACGGCTGACAGGATAAGGTCCAGGCGCACCACGGCTGACAGGATAAGGTCCAGGTGCACCACGGCTGACAGGATGAGGTCAGGTGCACCACGGCTGACAGGATAAGGTTCAGGTGCACCACGGCTGACAGGATAAGGTCCAGGTGCACCACGGCTGACAGGATGAGGTCAGGTACACCACGGCTGACAGGATAAGGTCCAGGTGCACCACGGCTGACAGGATAAGGTTCAGGCGAGCCCAGGCGCTGCGTCAGCCTCCATAAAGCCTGCGCTGCCGCCACCTCAGGAGTCAGGAATAGGATAGCAGACCGGTGGCCGCCTCAGCAGGACAGCAGCGGAGCGCTGGGGTCGGCTAATGAATGATAACCATCCCCCACATCGGATGATTGCTGGCCGCCAGAAGGACCGCCCGGCGCCGCTGGGGTGCCGCTGGGGTGCCGCTGGCCATCCTAATTTATCGTCTAACTGATACCTGGGCCGCACGCCAGAGAACCCAGCTCCGCCACCGGCCGGCCAGCCACCCTTTTTGTCTCAGAAACGGCTGCTCGCCTGCTCAGCATGGAGAAACAGGAACGCAGAAGGAGAAGTGACGACTGTGATGTGTCAGGGATGCAGATGACTGTGATGTGTCAGGAGATGCAGCTGACTGTGATGTGGTCAGGAGATGCAGCTAACTGTGATTGTGTCAGGGATGCAGCTGAATGTGATGTTGTCAGAGATTGCAGCTGACTTCGTGATGTGTCAGGGATTGCAGCTGACTGTGATGTGTCAAGCGAGATGCAGTGACTGTGATGTGTCAGGAGATCAGACCTGAATGTAATGTGTCAGGAGATGCAGCTGACTGTGATGTGTCAGGAGAAAGTGTACGGACTGTGAGTGTCAAGGAGATGCAGATGGACTGTGAATGATGTAGAGATGCAGCTGACTGTGATGTGTCAGGGAGATGCAGCTGACTGTGATGTGTTTCAGCCCGAGATGCGCTGAAATGTGATGTGTCAGGTGATTGCAAGCTGATGTGGATGTCTGTCAGGAGAATGCAACTGACTGTGATGTAGTCAGGAGATGCAAGCCGACTGTTATCGTGTCCAGGAGATGCAGGCGACTGTGATGTGTCAGGAATGCAGCCTGACTGTGATTGTGTCAGGAGATAGCAAGTGACTGTGGATGTGTCAGAGAGCAGCTGACTGTGATGTGTCAGGAGATTGCAGATGCCGACTGTGATGGTCAGGAGACTGCAGCTGACTGTGATTGTCAGGAGATCCAAGGACTAGTGATGTGTCAGGAGATGCAGCGACTGTGAGTGTTCAGAAGATGCAGCTGACTTGTGATTGTGTCAGGAAGGATGCAGACCGACTGTGATGTGTCAGGAGATGCAGTTGACTGTGATGTGTCAGGAGATGCAGCTGACTGTGATGTGTCAGGAGAAGTGACGACTGTGATGTGTCAGGAGATGTGACTGTGATGTGACAGGAGATGCAGCTGACTGTGATGTGTCAGGAGATGCAGCTGACTATGATGTGTCAGGGGATGCAGCTGACTGTGATATGTCAGGAGATGCAGCCGACTGTGATGTGTCAGGAGATGCAGCTGACTATGATGTGTCAGGAGATGCAGCTGACTGTGATGTGTCAGGAGATGCAGCCGACTGTGATGTGTCAGGAGATGCGCTGACTGTGATGTGTCAGGACGATGCTCAGATGACTGTTGATGTGTCAGGAGAACAGCTGACTATGATGTGTCAGGAGATTGCAGCGGACTATGTATGTTGTCAGGAGAGCAGCCCGATTGTGATGTCAGGAGATGCAGCTGACTGTGATGTGTCAGTAGATCAGCTGGACTGTGATTGCGTCAATGGAGATTGCAGTCTGACTGTGATGTGTCAGGAGATGTGACTGTGATTGTGACAGGAGATGCAGCCGGCTGTGATGTGTCAGGAGATGCAGCTGACTGTGATGTGTCAGGAGATGTGACTGTGATGTGACAGGAGATGCAGCCGGCTGTTATATGATAGGAGATGCAGCTGACTGTGATGTGTCAGGAGATGCAGACTGACTGTGATGTGTCAGGAGATGCAGCTGACTGTGATGTGTCAGGAAGATGCAGATGACTGTGATGTGTCAGGAGAGGCAGACGACTGTGATGTGTCAGGAGATGCAGCTGACTGTGATGCGTCAGGAGATGCAGCTGACTGTGATGTGTCAGGAGATGCAGTTGACTGTGATGTTTCAGGAGATGCGGCTGACTGTGATGTGTCAGGAGATGCAGATGACTGTGATGTGTCAGAAGATACAGCTAACTGTGATGTGTCAGGGAGATGTGGACTGTGATGTGACAGGAGATGCAGCCGGCTGTGATGTGACAGGAGATGCAGCTGACTGTGATGTGTCAGGAGATGCATCCGGCTGTGATGTGACAGGAGATGCAGCTGACTGTGATGTGTCAGGAGATGCAGCTGACAGTGGAGATGAAGCTGACTGTGATGTGTCAGGAGATGCAGCTGACTGTCATGTGTCAGGAGATGCATCTGACTGTGATGTGTCAGGAGATGCAACTGACTGTGATGTGTCAGGAGATGCAGCTGACTGTGATGTGACAGGAGATGCAGCTGACTGTGATGTGTCAGGAGATGTGACTGTGATGTGTCAGGAGATGCTGGTACCTGCTGACGGGTGACGGGGTCCCGGTCCGTCCGTCTGTCCGTCTACGGCCTGCTGGCGCCGTTAATCTGCTGGCATGGAAGCGTAATGACTGTGTTGTTCTCCCAGAGCCGATAACCAGGGGCCGACTCAGCTGTCGCTGTCAGTCACCGGCGGCCTGGCTATCCAGATCCCAGCTCCTTCCTGTGCTGGGCGCTCACTGGGGCCTGGGCTGGTATTGACGGACAGCCCTGACCAGCCGCTCCTTCCTGTGCTGGGCGCTCACTGGGCCGGTCCTGACGGACAGCCCTGACCAGCCGCTCCTTTCCTGTGCTTGGGCGCTCACTGGCCGGTCCTGACGGACCAGCCCGGACCAGCCGCTCCTTCCTGTGCTGGCCTCCTTGGCTGGTGCCTGACGGACAGCCCTGACAGCGCTCCTTCCTGTGCTGGGCGCTCACTGGCTTCCTGCACGGACAGCCCTGACCAGCCGTCCTTCCTGTGCTGGGCGCTTCACTGGGCGGTCCTGACGGACAGCCCTGACCAGCCGCTCCTTCCTGTGCTGGGCGCTCACTGGGCCGGTCCTGACGGACAGCCCGGACCAGCCGCTCCTTCCTGTGCTGGGCGCTCCCTGGGCTGGTCCTGACGGACAGCCCTGACCAGCCGCTCCTTCCTGTGCTGGGCGCTCACTGGGCCGGTCCTGACGGACATCCCTACCAGCCCTCCGTTTTCTGTGCTGGCGCCTCACTGGCCGGTCCTGACGGACAGCCCGCTGACCAGCGCCGTGCCTTCCTGTGCTGGGCGCTCACTGGGCCGGTCCTGACGGACAGCCCTGACCAGCCGCTCCTTCCTGTGCTGGACGCTCACTGGGCCGGTCCTCACGGACAGCCCTGATCAGCCGCTCATTCCTGTGCTGGGCGCTCACTGGGCCGGTCCTGACGGACAGCCCTGACCAGCCGCTCCTTCCCCTACAGCATTTGTCACGGCTGGTTCATACTCAGGCTAGGTCCTACCCATGAAGTCCACCGACCTCGCCTATAGGCTGCTCGTATATCTGATGAATGCTCGCATTGCCACGCCTATGTCCCACCGTCAGTATTTGATCTGATGATACCTACTAATAGCCACCATTGATAAGCTTAATCCATAATATTTTACATGTGTTCAATTGTTCAATTTCCTTTACCTATGTGCAAACACATAGTAAAATAAATATATGTGTTTCGTTGTGCCTGCAGAGGCCAGTGAAATGTATTGTTTATGTATAGATGCTGGTGAAAGAAGCAGAGCCGTGAGAGGGCATGGCTCTCCAACTTTTGTCCACAAAATATGAATTGTTGCATACTGACATATATGAGGCTGCAGCGAAGTATAGAAGATGCAAATCTATTTTAAATGAAAGTGGTTTTCTTAAGACGATTTCAAAGTTTCACCAGCACTTTCCTTGCTTCTCAAGACTTTCCTGCTCTTATGAAAACTGATAGCACGTCCATGGACGTTACACATGAATTCAAATAATCGGTGCCAATGGGCACACCGTACCATGACGAGCACTGCTTCCATGTTTTTAGGCTTGCTCCGTTGGGCGCCATGAGACCTTCGCTGTCGGTCCGCCCTAAAACTTTAATCATCATCATCATAGGCCTGCTCCGTGGAGCCGTCTGACCTGTGTCTGTGTGGTCAGCCGTCTGACCTGTGTAGTCAGCCGTCTGACCTGTGTGGTCAGCCGTCTGACATGTGTGGTCAGCTGTCTGACCTGTGTGGTCAGCCGTCTGACCTGTGTGGTCAGTCGTCTGACAAGTGAGTCACCCGTCTGACCTGTGTTGTCAGCTGTCTGACCTTGGCCAGCCATCTGAACCTGTGTGGTCAGCCGTCTTCCTGTGTAGTCAGCGTCTGACTGTGGTCAGCCGTCTGACCTTGATTGTGGTCAGCTGTAACTTGACTTTGCTGGCAGCCGTCTGACCTTGTGTTGTCAGCCATCTGACCTGTGTGGTCAGCTGTCTACTGTGTGGCAGCCGTCTACCTGTGTGGTTCAGCGTTGATTCCTGTTGGTCAGCGATCTGACCTTGCTTGTGGTCAGCCATTCTGACCGGTGGTCAGCCGTCTGACTTGTGGTCAGCCGTCTGACCTGTGTGGTCAGCCGTATCTGACCAGATGTGATCAGCCGTCTGATCTATGTGGCCAGCCGTCTGACCTGTGGGACCAGCCGTCTGATCTATGTGCGCCAGCTGCCTGACCTGTGTGGTCAGCCGTCTGACCTGTGTGGTCAGCTGTCTGACCTGTGTGGTCAGCCGTCTGACCGTGTGGTCGGCCGACTAAGCGGCAGTTTCAGTGGCCGTTTCTGGCCGTCGCTGCCGCCGCTGCCGCCGCTGGCTGGCAGTTGTGTGCTGGGAGCGGCGCCGGACACAACACCGGACCACCGCGCCGCTGCCGCGCCGCCCCGGCCCCGTGCAGGGGCTGACACTATACCATCACTGGGTGACGCCGTCACCGCCGACCGCAGCTCGGAGAGTGGTGACTGGGGTGACACGGGGGCGGTGACTCTGGTGACAGTCCGGTGACTCTGGTGACAGCCCGGTGACTCTGGTGATAGGCCAGTGACTGTGGTAACAGGCCGGTGACTCTGGTGACAGGCCGGTGACTCTGGTGACAGGCGGTGACTGGACGGGTGACAGGCCGCAGGTCGTGACGAGAATGGAGTCCACGGTGACGTGATGATCAGTGTGGACGGTCAGAGGTTCTACGGCAATCGCTCCAGCCAGGTCAGTGTCCAGCCGCCTCTGTGTCCGAGCTCTGTATGCATCTGCACATATGCTTAGCAGCTGTGCAGGCAAACAGCTAGCCGAATGCTTTTGCTCTCCTTTGAGTTTGTATTGTATTTACATCGAATTTGTGGTATGGTTATCAGTTTGCCATTTATAGTTTGTAAGGTGTGCGTGCAGCTTACAATACACTGGTTACCTACTGTTGTAACGAATGACACACCTTTAGTAACTGCCTTTCGTTTCCAAGGTGATTTTCAGCTTGAAAGCTTTAAAGTAGAACAAAACATTGTATATTTCTACGTCCACCTTTGCCGCTTATACGACGCTTTATATAAGTTCTTAAAGGGACACTGCCACCTTCCAAAAAAATACCAAATGTACTCCGTTTGTGGTGCAAAATAGGAAGTAATTGCTGCTGAACACGATTAAGACATTTGTTTCTCACAAAGATTGCTCAATTTCATGAAAAATGCGTTTTAATATTTGGGCTGATGACGTCATATGAAGGAAATTTTGGGGAAAAAAAGAAAACCTCCACTCGTGCCATAAGTAATGACTAGTGTATGCCTATGTATGGCCAAAGGTAAAACAAGTCGACTGTAATAAACATTTAGTAAAGAGAGACTACGACATCGGCTCACGACCCCCATTTAAATACACTGGGGGCTGGCGATGTTACAGATTGCAAAATCAAACTTGAGTTTATATTTTTTAGACCAGTGTGGTTGTTTTGACTACTGCCATACATAATTGCAATACCAAGCAGACAAAATGGCTATCTCAACTCAAATGTAATGTTAAGGTGGCAGTGTAAGTGTTAAGTAAACTCACAAAATTAATTGAATTTGAACTTTTACCAGATTGTATCAAAATTGAACAAGCTTACCCTCGACAGTGTAGGGGGTGGATGCCACAACTCGGCTTTCCGAGAATAACTCAGGTATTTATCAACCGCTTGCGATACAATTTGCAGTAACCACTTAAGAATAATTGCATTCTTTCAACAACAACAAAAATAACTTCTACCTCCCATGACCCGTGACCTGTAACAGGTTTATCATGGTCATATCAGACGCAAATGGTGTCCAGTAGTATCAATCCTTGTAACTTGAGTAGTTTCTGAGTGTGTGCTGCTCAAACGCATATCCGCATGTGTTGTCAGGTGACAATTGTGTTTTCCACTGAGATTGTGACCTCCATTGACCTTTTCAGAGGTCAACCAAGGTCAGCCTCAGATGTCATTATTTTGCTCCTGGCTGCTTCTAGGACAATGTTGTGATGCTGATTTGTAATATGGGATCCATATTACATAATTATATGTTCTGCTGGGGTCATGCATTTCCCCTAGTCAGGTGAGGCCACTGACCAAAGATGACCTGACATGACCTTTTTTGAATTCGGCAGTTTCTATGACATTTTGTGACGCTGATTTTATATTTGGCACCCATTAAACATAATAAGATGTTCATTTACGATTTGAGCTCGATTAGTGTTCAATTTATACACATTTACGTTTCGATGACATCCGGGTCATTGACATGACCCCAGAGATCATTTATGACCCAGGACCTTTTAGTCGGGCGTCAATGGCTTTCTCTCGTCAGAAGCAACACACTCGTTTTGTAATCAAAGCTTTCATTAGGGGCGAAATGCAAGGGGGCGTCGTACCAACCCCCTACATGGTCACGCAGTGATCTTGCCCTTCACTGGCGAGGGGTTAAGTTTGATCATTTCCAACTGTTGTAAGTGTGTTGTGATTTTTTTATAACTATCTTTACGTCTCGACAAAATAAATGGTTCTGAAGATAATGAAGGGTGTTTTTCGTCCACATTCCCCAGCTCAATAGTGGGTTATATCTCAGTCGTTAACATATCAAACATTCCTTGAAAACATAGCATTATGTAAATGTCCTCCATCAGAACCAATAACCTTATATCTATTATTACACGTAATTTGCTCACATACAGAAATGGATATTTATTTCCGTGTTTTACCTCCCCCCCCACAACACACACACACACATATTGTCGCCAACAAAGCTGCTCTCTACTGACAGGCAAAGTAACGGAGATAAAACAAGAAATAGCTACACTTAAGCTGCTCAAATGTTGAACGACCTCTTCCACGTCGTAAGAAGCGAAGTAAGAAATGTCAGAGTGACGATTTTTGGCCGTCATTTGTGTGCATTTAACGACAAACGCTCGTTAGACTCACCACCTGCCTCGTTAGCGTGTTTACCTGATCGGCTATTGAATGTGAGTTTGATGCATTACCTTCTATCTTTCCGTTATGATTTATATTAATTTAAATCAGAACAGGAAATTAATGGTGTCGTGATTGAGAGTGTTCGATCATTGCTGGTTTGTTATCCTCAGCATTCAACATTCATGTCGACGGCCAACGGTGCTTGACGTTTACATAAAAATGTAACCATTATAACAAATTAATTAATTTAAATTAACTAGCATTCTTTAAGAACAACTGAGAGCCACCCTGCTGTAGGTGTGTGCCTCACATAAGTGTGGGGGTGGGGGAATTATGGTTGCCACTTTTTGTTTTACTTTTTGCTAAAATCTTTGTTTCCTAAGCAAGGAAAACTTGACAAAGCAAAAAATGTACACCACGACGAGGATAATTGACATAAACAAATATGTGTTGGACCATAATTGTTAGATTGGGAATCTATCATCGCAACTATAAAATGACATTTTGCATTTGGGTTTGGCTTCTTTTAAAATGACGAATAAGTTTTCACTCCCCCCCCCTCCCCACACACACACACACTTGTAATGACGCTCTAACATCCGTAGTGCCTAACAATTAACATGAAACTATGCAGCGACTCTCTAAAAAGCGGGTCAGCCCCCCCCCCCTCCCGCCAGCGCCCGCGTTATCTACGCCTGCCAACCACGGCGCTAAAAAAACGTCCCACTCCCATTCTACGCTTTACCGACAACAATGGGCCAGCTATTGTATGTCGCTTTGTCACGGCTTCGCTGCTGCTGCCAGGTGAGACACAAGCTCGCCTGATGGCTGTGTCTGTCTCGCACTCCCTCAGACTCGTCTTTGTGTCCTCTCAGTATCCAACCTGTCAGGCTGTCTCGCTCTGCCTCTGAATCCCCTCGGTAGCCTCTTTGGGATCGCGGAAACAAGTCATAATATATCAGGAAGATAATTATTGTGGATATTTTACTAAGGTTGTAGTGGATTTTATCACTACCTGCATATTATCAATAATTACTCAGAGTATAAATTTGTCACGGGCAGCAAATGTACACATGACACCCACCATGACGTAATGTGACGTCTACCTCCGTCAGTGATAACGACGTGATGTGACGTCTACCTCCGTCAGTGACCATGACGTGATGTGACGTCTGTCTCTGTCAGTGACCATGACGTGTTGTGACTCCAAATAATGATGATCATTCAGAACTGTAGGCATTAGGCAATATAAGGCATGACAGAGAGACAGAGAGACAGAGTATTCAAAACCTTCCACCGGGTACGTATTATGGATTCTCTTGAACAAGATGCAGCACAGGCTCTACAAAAACAGCAAAAGCCAATGCAAGTACAAGCCAATACGTCGAGGTAAAATTCAACACAAGTAAACAATGCAAGAAAATATAAACCAGTAAGACACAAACACAGTGATCTCTCAAACCAATGCTGGTACTGTATATAGCAGCAGCGCAGCTACAGCTGGCGCCAGATCAGACTGCGCGATCGGCCGATCGTTTCCACCCATATTCATCGTATGTGGCTGTTTGTCGGGCGATATTCAGCGCCCAGCTGCTCATTTGCTGCGGTCTGATTAACATAGCCGGCGTGGGAGTCCCGAGCCGGAATCGGCCGGACGACGTCCTGTGATTATCCAGTTCACAGCGACGGCGGCAGCGTGGGGGCAGCAGTCAGCCGACACGACGCGGGCTCACTGCAGGGCAAGCAGCTGTCAGCCAGGACTATACTGCAGTGTTCTACCCTGTCAGTCAGGACTATACTGCAGTGTTCTGCCCTGT